>CAUYON010027338.1:0-12382 GCA_963573935.1 Arctocebus calabarensis
AGGTAAGGCCTTTCCAGTTTGCAATCTCACTGGTGCTGTAGTCACAGCTGCCAGCAGGATTAGACCGAACAAACATACGCAATCACTTGCCAGATCTCCACTGCTTTTGCCTTTCTCAGGGGGTCCAGAAGTCTCACGCTGTCTCCCTGTGTCCCCAAAGGGATGTTTCTGGGCAGATCTCACCAGCCAGAGATGCCTGAAGTCTTCTCTCCCCAGTCTCACCACGCCCAGTTGCAAGGAAGCTGTTACTCGGCCACCATCTTGGATCCTCCCTCACCATCAATTTATTAACAGCTCCTTTGAGGGGTGAGGAAAGCACTCTATAAGCATGTTAAATAAGCACACCCTGATATTAAGGTACACCCCATTTCAAAAATGTTGAGCTGGGAGGGAGGAGTGTTGTAAGTCAGGTGAGGCTTGAAGTAGGGAAATTGAAGTGAGGCAATCCAGTCACCGAGCTACCTCCCCAGCTCTGCTGAAAGGTGGCTGCTTCCATAGATGGGTGCCTTTGGATAGGCTGATGCTACAATGGCCATAAAAGAGTGATGGAGCTTCCACTCAACCTCATGCCTCCCAGTAGAAAACTGTGATGTGTAGAACCTTTCTAGTAAAATGAAAATGACTCCCAGTCAGAAATCATCTCACCTAGTAGTATACAAAACCATTCTTATTTTTTTTTATTGAGTCAAATACACATAGATCATGAATACATTTACACATATGTGGGGTACAATGTGAACTTGATTTTTTTTAATACAATCTGATGTGGTTACATCAAACCAATCAACATAGCTTTCGCCTCATTTACTTGATTATTGTGTTAAGACATTAATGTTCTACACTTGACAGATCTGACTTGTACTCTTGCAATATAATACTCCATAGGTGTGGTCCTGCCTTTTAACCTCCCTCTATCAAACCTACCCCCTCCTCTCCCTTCCCACTCCATTTCTCTCCTTCATCCTGGGCTATAGTTGTGTTCTATCTTTCATAACAAAGTGTGAGTAAATATAAGTAGGTTTCATAGAAGTACTGAGTACATTGGATACTTTTTCCTCCACTCTTGAGATACAGGCTGCATAGTATTCCATGGTATACATAGATCACAATTTATTAATCCATTTATGGATCAATGGGCACTTGGGCTTCTTCGATGACTTGGCTATTACAAATTGAGCTGCAATGAAGAATCTGATGCAAATATCTTTTTTTCAAAGTGATTTTTGGTCTTTTGGATATACTTCTAGTAGAGGAATTGCAGAATCCAACAGCAGGTCAATTTTTAGATCCCTGAGTGTTCTCCAAACTTCTTTCCAAAAGGAACATATTAGTTTGCATTCCCACCAGCAGTGGAGAAGTGTTCCCTTTTCTCCACATCCTTGCCAACATCTGTAGTTTGGGGATTTTGTTATGGGGGCTACTCTTACTGGAGTTAGATGGTATCTCAAAGTGGTTTTGATTTGCGTTTCTCTGATGATTAAAAATGATGATGTAGGATGTATAGACCATCCTACAAAACCATTCTATATACATCATTTCCCAAACAGATCACCAGTGATGGATTTTGGTCAGCAGCACAGACATATTCAAACAGATCTAGAAATGTTGAAATATTATTTGCAGGGACACTGAAAATATATTCTTTATGGAATTCCACAATGGGGATATTGTTGTGAACTACGCATATTGAAATATATGATCATCACCTGAACTTTTCACTCTAACTTATACCCATTACTACCTATGCTGTTCATTCTCTCTAAGGATTCTGTGCTCTATACTAGAGGATTTTTGACTCCTAAGTAAAATGGGTTTGTTTGTATTTCTCCAGAGACAGCCTTGACTGGGAGGTTGAAAATGCTATGACACTGAGTTGTATTCTGATTTAATGTTGACATGCCTTATGGTGCACTGTCATGTTTCATTGTAGTATCTAAGATCTCCATAAAGGCTCTTTTTTCTTTTTTCTTTTAAGTGCATTTTTGAGGCTCTTATTATAAGAAAAAGTGATAGCTTAAGAAGTTTGGCAGCTTAGAACCATGACACCACTGTCTACATTTACCTCTCTAAAGGCATTAAGCCACATTAGAACCTTAAAACACTCCCTCTTCATATGGGGAGTCACAAGCAGAGTGGACTGACTGCTTCTGCAGAGGTATTACTTGAGCTTTGCTGAGTAGCAGTACTTCCATTAACCAGGAAAAACTCAGGAAAACTGGAATGGTGAGGAAAGAAATCAGAGGAAGATCATAAAAGTCCAGTTCATTTCAAGGAGAAAGCAGTAACCATCTCTCCTCCCTACATTTTGAATATCACAACGAATTTAAGTAACAAAATAAACAATTCACTGAGAGCACACTTTATGTACAGCTTTAATTTCTTCCTACTGTGTTCATTACCAAGCTGTTTGCTTTCTATAGGGAGGATGGGGGGGGGGCTTCTAAAAGACTCATTTAACACAGAAGTCAATTTCCACTAATGTGTTCTTCATGTGGCATATGTAGTCTTCCAAAGCAGACGTATATATACAAATATACAAACATCAATGTCTTCTTTCATAAGGATAACAGCAATTAGATTAGCCAATCCCCAAACACATTATTGCTATTCATTATCCTGTAGGTTAAAAAAAAACATGAATATGAGAACTACTTTTTAATAATTGCAAACTGGTTAGTATTTTTAATAGAACTGTTTTATACAAAAATAGCTCTAATTGAAAAGAATAATACTACTATTATATAACCCAGATTTTACCTTCTAAAAAGTTAGGTTGGGAGTATTTTTCATGCATTATGCCCTAAGTAAGCAGAAAATAAAATGCTTTCCATCAATTGGCACTATCAAATTATTTAAGACAGTCTTATAAAGTTTACGGGCACTGCTATCTCTGTAACTTCAGGTTTGTAAGGGAAATCTGAGAGGGGGACTGCCAGCTTCTATAGGATCACAAGGAGTTCCACAGGACCTCAAAACCCCAAAGCCACTTTTGTATGTGTGAAGTGAAAGGGAAGAAAATGAGAACTTTGCACAAGTGCACAGGAGGCCAAAGTAGGCAAGAGAGGGAGATAAAAGCCGAGGCAACGGAACCACCTACAAAATATTCATCACAAAGCTTCCAATGAATGCTTTTTTCCTTGAGTTCCTCAGATCATGCCTAGAGGAAAAGATAAAAGATTTTATTTATTTTTTTTTACATATACATGTGTTTATTAGGTTTCCCCTTCACAGAATTAAAAAGGCTTAAAATTTATTTTTTTTTATTATCTTTATCATTAAATCATAGCTGTGTACAATAGTGCAATCAAGAGGTACAATGTGCTGGTTTCATATACAATCTTAACTACTTTCATCAAACTGATTAACATAGCCTTCTGGCAATTTCTCCATTACTATATGAAGACATTTGTATTCTGCATTTAGCAAGATTTGCCTGTACCCTTCTAAGATGCACCGTAGGTGTGGCCCCACCAATTACCCTCCCTCCGCCCCAACCTCCCCTCTCTCCTCCCTACCCTTGCCCCTTTCCCTATATTCTTGTGTGATAGTTGGGTTATACCATTCATACAACATCTATGAATTAGCTTCATAGTAGGGCTGAGTACATTGGATAGTTTTTCTTCCATTGTTGAAATACTTCGCTAAGAAGAATATATTCCAGCTCCATCCATGTAAACAAGAAAGAGGTAAAGTCACCATCTTTCTTTAAGGCTGCGTAATAGTCCATGGTATACATGTACCACAATTTATTAATCCATTTGTGAATCGATGGGCACTTAGGTTTCTTCCATAACTTAGCAATTATGAATTGGGCTGGAATGAACATTCTGGTACAGACGTCTTTGTTATAATGTGATTTGTGGTCTTCTGGGTATATACCTACTAAAGGAATTATAGGATCAAATGGCAGGTCAATTTTGAGATCTCTAAGTATTCTCCAAACATCCTTCCAAAAGGAACGTATTAGTGTGCATTCCAATCAGCAGTGTAAAAATGTTCCCTTTTCTCCACATCCACGCCAACATCTCTGGTTTGAGAATTTTGTTATGTGAGCTAATCTTACTGGAGTTAGGTGATATCTCAAAGTAGTTTTGATTTGCATTTCCCTGATGATTAAGGATGGTGAGCATTTTTTCATGTGTCTGTAGGCTGTGCACCTGTCTTCTCTGGAGAAGTTTCTCTTCAAGTCCTTTGCCCACCCTGAGATGGGATCACTTGTTCTTTTCTTGCTAATACATTGGAGTTCTCTGTGTATTCCAGTTATTAAACCTTTGTCAGAGGTATAACTTGCAAATATTTTCTCCCATTTTGAGGGCTGTCTGTTTGCTATACTTACTATGTTCTTGGCTGTAGAGAAGCTTTTTAGTTTGATTAGGTCCCAGTAGTGTATTTTTGATACTGCTTCAATTGCCTGGGGAGTCCTCCTCATAAAATATTCACCCAAGCCAATTCCTTAAAGAGTTTTCCCTGTACTTTCTTCTAATATTTTGATAGTTTCATATCTCAAATTTAAATCTTTAATCCAGTGAGAGTCTACTTTAGTTAATGGTGAGAGGTGTGGGTCCAGTTTTAGTCTTCTACAGGTCTCCAGCCAGTTCACCGACCACCATTTGTTAAATAGGGAGTCTTTTACCCACTGAATGTTTTTTGGCGGGTCCAGGCTGGATTTGAACCCGCCGGCTCAGGTGTACGTGGCAGGTGCCTTAGCCTGTTGAGCCACAGGCGCTGAGCCCCATTGAATGTTTTTAATTGGCTTGTCAAAGATCAAATAATGGTAAGTAGCTGGATTCATCTCTTGGTTCTCTATTCTATTCCAAACATCTATCTTTCTGTTTTTGTGCCAGTACCATGCTGTTTTGATCACTATCGATTTGTAGTAGAGTCTCTGGTAGCGTGATTCCTCTTGCTTTGTTTTTATTTCTGAATAATGTCTTGGCTATTTGAGGTTTCTTCTGATTCCATATAAAACAAAGTATTATTTTTTTGAGGTCTTTAAAATATGACAATGGAGCTTTAATAGGAATTGCATTAAAATTATATATTGCTTTGGGTAGTGTAGACATTTTAACAATGTTGATTCTTCCCAGCCATGAGCGTGGTATGTTTTTCCATTTGTTAACATTTTCAGCTATTTCTTTTCTTAAAGTTTCATAGTTCTCTTTATAGAGATCTTTCACATCCTTTGTTAGGTAAACTCCCAAATATTTCATCTTCTTTGGCACTACTGTGAAAGGAATACAGGCTTTGACTGTTTTTTCAGCTTGGCTATTGTTGATATATATAAAGGCTACTGATTTATGGGTGTTGATTTTGTAGCCTGAGACATTGATGTATTCCTTGATCACTTCTAAAAGTTTTGTAGTAATATCCCTGGTGTTTTCCAGATATATAATCGTATTATCTGCAAAGAGTGAAAGTTTTATCTCTTCTGACCCTATGTGGGTACCCTCAATTAACTTTTCTTCCCTGATTGCAATGGCTAAAACTTCCATTACAATGTTGAAGAGCAATGGAGACAATGGGCAACCTTTCCTGGTTCCTGATCTAAGTGGAAGTGGTTTCAATTTAACTCCATTCAATACGATATTGGCTGTGGGTTTGCTGTAGATGGCCTCTATCAGTTTAAGAAATGTCCCTTCAATACCAATTTTTTTAAGTGTTCTGATCATGAAGGGATGCTGGTTATTGTCAAAAGCTTTTTGCACCAATTGAGAGAATCATACGGTCTTTATTTTTTAATTTGTTTATGTGCTGGATTACATTTATAGATTTACCTATATTGACCCAACCTTGAGACCCTGGGACAAAGCCCAATTGGTCATGGTGTATAATTCGTTTGATGTGTTGTTGGATTCTATTTTTTAGTATCTTGTTAAATATTTTTGCATCAATATTCATTAGTGATATTGGTCTATAGTTTTCTTTTCTTGTTGGATCTCTTCCTGGTTCAGGGATCAAGGTGATATTTGCTTCATAGAATGTGTTGGGTAGTATTTCTTCTTTTTCTATATCTTGGAAGAGGTTTAGTAATATAGGTACTAGTTCTTCTTTAAAGGTTTGGCAGAATTCTGACGTGAAGCCATCCGGGTTTTTCTTTTTTGGGAGATTTTGTATAGTTGATACTATTTCACAACTTGATATAGGCCTGTTCAACATTTTACTATATTCTGGCTAAGTCTTGGTAGGTGGTGTGCTTCCAAGTATTGGTCAATTTCCTTCAGATTTTCATATTTCTGAGAGTAAAGTTTCTTGTAATATTCATTAAGGATGTTTTGAATTTCTGAGGGGTCTGTTGTTATTTTGTCTATACCTTTCTGATTGATTAAATTAGAGGTTTTAGTCTTTTTCCTGATTAGGTTAGCCAAAGGTTTATCTACTTCATTGACCTTTTCAATAAAACAGCTTTTTTATTTATTGATCTGTTGTATAATTCTTTTGTTTTAAATTTCATTTAATTCTGCTCTAATTTTGGTTATTTCTTTTCATCTGCTGGATTTGCAGTTGGAATGTTCTTCCTTCTCCAGTTGCTTCAAATGTCCCATTAAGTTGTTAACTTCCTCTTTTTCCGTTCTCTTGAGGAAGGTTTGCAGTGCTATAACTTTCCCTCTCAGGACTGTGTTTGCAGTAACACAGAGGTTCTGATAATTCATCTCTTCATTGTCATTTTGTTACAAAAATTTGGTAATTTCCTTCTTAATCTCGTCTATGACTCAGTTATCCTTCAGCATAAGGTCATTTAGCTTCTATGTTTTTGTATGAGTATACAGATTCCTTTTGTTATTGAGTTCAACTTTTATTCCATGATGGTCGGAGAAGATGCAGGGAATAATTTCTATTCTTTTAAATTTGCTGAGGTTAGATTTGTGACATAAGATGTGATCAGTTTTGGAGTATGTTTCATGGGCTGTTGAGAAGAATGTGTATTCAATTTTATTAGGATGAAATGTTCTGTAGATGTCTGTTAAATCCAGATGTTGAATGGTTAAGTTTAAATCTAAAATTTCTTTACTTAGCTTCTTCTTAGAAAATCTATCCAACACTGCTAAAGGAGTATTAAAATCTCCAACTACTATGGAGCTGGAGGAAATCAAGTTATCATGTCTATTAGAGTTTTTCTTATAAATTGAGGCAAATTCTGGTTGGGTGCATAAATATTAATAATTGAAGTGTCATCATATTGAGTCGTACCTTTAACAAATGTGAAATGTCCATCTTTATCCTTCTCAACTTTGATTGGTTTAAAGCCTATTGTATCTGCAAATAAGATTGTGACACCTGCTTTTATCTGTTTTCCATTTGCCTGGAATATAGGTGACCATTCCTTCACCCTGAGTCTAAATTTATCTTTTAAGGTAAGATGAGATTCTTGTATGCAGCAGATATCTGGCCTGACTTTTTGTATCCAGTCAGCCAACTTATGCCTCTTTAGAGGGCAATTTATACTATTCACATTAATTCAAAGTAATGGTAAATCTTTAGAAAGTCCAGTGGACATTTTTAATCCTTTCATCACTGTGGAAGATGAAATTTGATAGTTTCTGGGTGAGTTTATTTTTGTGGTGGAGGTTTGCACTGGTCATTGTGGAGGATAGGTCTGAGAATATCCTGAAGAGCTGGTTTAGTTATAGGAAATTTCTTCAACATGTGGATGTAGTTGAAGTGTTTAATTTCTCCATCATAGATGAAACTCAGTTTAGCTGGATACAGGATCCTCGGTTAAAAGTTCTTTTGTTTTAGCAGATTGGAAGTTGATGACTTCTAGCTTGAAAGGTTTGATCAGAGAGATCTACACTTATTCTAATATTCTTCCCCTTTTAGGTAATGGATTTCTTACATCTGACTGCTTTCAGAATTTTCTCCTTCATATTAACTTTAGTGAACTTAATTATGATGTGCCTGGAGGATGTCTTATTTGGGTTGGGTCATGCTGGGGTTCTGAAACAGTCTGCTATCTGAATTTCAGAATCTCTTGGCATGTCTGGAAAGTTCTCTTTCATAATCTCATAAAGAAGAGACTCTGGGCCTTGTGACGCCACTTCATTGTTTTCAGGTATCTCTATAAGGCGAATATTTCAGGTATCTCTATAAGGTTTTCTTCGAGTTATCCCAGAGCTGTCTGAGAGAATGATCCATTTTTGCCTTCCATTTCTCTTCTTCTTAGGAAGTTTGAGAGCGTTCAAAAGCTTTGTCTTCCATGTCAGAAATCCTTTCTTCTGCTTGCTCCATTCTGTTACTGAGGGATTCTACTGTATTTCTCAGATCTTTGAGGGCTACAATTTCTTCTCTCAATGTGTCAAAATCTTTGGTAATTTTATCTTTGAATTCGTTCAGTTCTTGAAACATCTTTTGGGTCATCTTTTGGATTACTGCTTGAAATTCTAATTCCACCTTTTCCTCCATTGCGCTGATCTTATTTGCTATACAAACTCTGAATTCAACTTCTGACATCTCGGCCATTTGCTTATGCAAGGGTTCTTGTGCTGTATCTAGCTTTTTGATCCTTGGGGAAATTGATCTACTCTGATTATTCATATTGCCAGAGTTTTTCTATTGATTCCACCTCATGATTATTTTTCACTGTTGCCTATGACTCACCTCAGAGTGTGGGAGGTGTCTCTCCCAGATCAGACCCCAGCAGGATCACTCTTTTGTTACTGAATCTTTGTAGGGTGTGACCCTGTGTAGCTCCTCTGTGACTGCCCCACACAGGGAGTTCTGGCTGCAGGAGCAACTCCAGAGTGTGGCATGGATCAAGCCTGGATCAAGCAGCAGGGCATGGGATGGAGTACCTGGTGGCCTTTGCAAAGGAAGCCCGTGTCTCCAGCAGTCTCTGGTTGGGTGGAGCGCTCCAGAGGAAGCCACAGGCCTTGCAGCCTCCTAGGTTCCTTGCCAGACGTGTGGGGCCAGTGCGGAGGCAGAGAGGGTAGGGGAGGAGACAGGTTGTGTGGCTTCCAGACTTCCTGGCCTGTGCAGGCAGGTGGAGGCCTGGCAGGATCCTGGCTGAGCCCTTGGCTGGTGTGGGCAGCAGGCGAAGGCTCAGTGTGGGGGTCCCAGTGGTGTCCCTGGCTACAGCAGGCCAGGTGGCAAGCCAAGGCCTGGCAGAGTCCCTAGCTGCTATAAACAGAGGGTCAAGTCCTAGAAGGTGTGGATCAGAGCAACACAGGTGTCCCAGCAGGTGACAGGCTGAGACCGGGCAGGGCACAGATTACCCTGGGAGGGAGTCTCAGTGGACTTCATGGATGCTGCTGGCAGCTGGGGTGAAGGTCCAGCCGGGTGCCAGTTGGGGCCACGCAGGGGTCCTGGTCGTGGGGAGTTGCTGTGGCGGCAGGCCTGGGACACGGATCAGAGCCAGGCAAGGGTCCTGGAGGGCTGTAGGCTGAGGCCAGGCTGGGCATAGATGGCCCTGGGAGGGAGTCCCAGTGGACTTCCTGGCTGCTGCTGGCTGCAGGGGTCAAGGCCCAGCAGGTTGCCAATTGGGGCCACACAGGGGTCCCCAGTGGAGTGGACTTCCTCGCTGCTGTGGGCAGGGGGCTTGGGGCACGGATGGGCAGGATCTCAGTGGGCTGCAGGCTGAGGCCTGGCAGGGCACAGATTGACACTACCAGAGAGTCCCTGTGGACTTCCTGGCTGCTGCTGGCAGCAGGCTAAGGCCTGGTGGGTGCAAATCAGGGGCACGGAAGTCCAGGCAGAGTTCCTGGGTGCTGGTGGCACTTGCCAAGGCCCGGTGGGGTTCCACACGGAGTTCCTGGCCACTTCAGGTGGCAGGCTGAGGCCTAGTTGGGCACAGATCGGAGACACGTGGGGTTCCCGGCTGTGTTCCTGGCCTGGGGGCTGACTGGGGCTCAGTGGGGCCCCGAATCTCTTACCTGGCAGGCCGCTCTGGCAGAGAAGGAGAGTGGGAGCTGCTCAAGTCCTCCTTCCTCAGTTTCAGCAGAGGTCAGGATTCTGCCGCGTCAGGTGATGGGGGAAGGGTGTCCTGGAAGTTCAGAATGGCAGAAAAATTTAGTTCGGTTTTTCTGCCTGAAGCTTGGTTTCTGGACGTCGCAGCTTGCCTCAGGGGTGAACTGCAGCTATCACTTCTCTCTTTCTTGGCTGGGTTCTCAGTCTTCAGCTCAATTGGTCAGTTTCTTCTTCAGTTTACATTTTTAAATATTTCCTATATCACATTGCAACTTGTTACAGAAAAAAAAAATATTCTTGCAGTTATCTCCTTTTCTTTACAATCATTATTTTTCCTCTCTATTGCACACTTTAAATTTAGCCTAAGCATAAAGAAATTATCCTACCATATAAAATACTCCCTTGTTAGATAACTGGCCAATTAATTATCTGTTCCATCTTATAGGCAATCTCCACAATTTTTTTTTATATTTACTGTTTCTAATTCTCCATGTCCTATGCCAACAGTAAATGTCTTCAGTAAGTTTCCTATTCATTTCTGACATCATTATTCAAGCACACAAATGGCTACTATCTTGACTCTAAATGTAGCATTCTTATAAGCTGTACCAATGATTGACTTCACAAACAATATTTTTTCAAGTTACCAGTGACTATCATCGTTTCAAATTCAAACATTTTGGTAGAACTCTAAGCAGTTTTGACAAAATCATTTCCACCTTATTGAAACACTTTAATGTATTGGCTAAATGACCTCATTAAAATCACAAAGCGTTAGTTTCTCATTTATAAGTGAGAGTAATTATCTTCCAGGATTTTTATAATGATGCAATGAGGTGATATATATAAGACATCTACCAGTGGCTGGCTTTTAGGATGGACTCAATGAAGAGAAACAGATACAACAGCAATTAATTCCATAAGTATTCTAATCTTGTCTCTAGGTCATATCTATTCTTTATAAGAGTCAAGTTAGTAACAATGATTCCTGTTTTACATACTATTTCAAGCCCAAGTCTGGCTATAAGCATAGTAAAATATCTTAAACATAGCAACAGTCTGGTAAATAATTGTTAAAAGAATTTATAAATTCTCTCATTGACTCTACATATTTTTTTAACAAAGAAGAAGCAAACTAATTAACTCATAGTCATCTCTCCCAGAACAAGTAGAAATTTGCTGTGTTTTCACCCTATGCAGCATATAGCTTTACTCTTGTCAATATGTTTCAAAATGTCTTTCAGCATTTACCTGATAGATGATATTAAAAGTTGAATTTCTTCAGACAGTGGAGCAGCAACTTAGAGCTTAAGAGACAGTAATGAAGTCCTAAATTATTTCCATAAGCCTCTATATTTAAACTGTGCTAGTTCAAAAATCATACTTTATTTGTTATGGACTAATTTGTTATGTTAGAATTTTAATTACAGAAACAGTATTAAATTGTTCATTCCTATATAGATGCACTTTCCAAAGAAGGAAAATACTAAATCCATATATACCAAATTTCAATATGTTTCTTTATTGACATACTCAAAGCACAATGATTTTTTCAATGTACCTAAAATTATACATTTATATACATGTGTGGAACACCTATTCTAATTCCAGTGTGTTTGAGTTATGGATATGAAGTCTTTTGTGAACTTTGTTATTGCCTATGAGAGGTAGCTTCTATAGACTAAACCTATTACAAAAAGTTATGCCTGTATTTCATCATCCCTTTCAATCAACTAAATATGCTGACACTAATGCTGAAACAGAAAATTACTTTTATAGTAGCATGATCATCATATGCTAACTGTTTCTTATAGAGGTCATAACCCTGGACAAGGAAAGAACAGAAAGCAAATTTAGTGGTTTAAAATACAACATATGCATTTTTTTGTTACAGTAATCAATCTGCATCTTATTTCCTCTTTAGCCCAGCTCTTCACCTCTTTATATAACCCTTCCTTTTCTTCACTTAACCTCAGCTATAATACACTCTCTCAAATTTCCTTTCCTACTTGAGTAGTGGCAACTTCTCAAGCTTTGCTGACTTTTTCTCCATTTCCTACAACTTTAAGTAGTGGAAAGCTGTAGGATTGGGTCATGTTCTTTTTTCCAACTACATTTATTCCCTAGGTAAGTCAGTTACCTACTCTCTTTATTTTAACATTAACCACATAATGATGACTTGTAAATTGTTAAATTTATTTTTACTTTTATTAAGTCATATGCACATGCATCATGAATACATTTATGCATTTGTGAGGTATGATGTGTTGATTTTTTAATACAATTTTGGGTGTGTACATCATTTATTAATATATCTTTTCACCTTTACTATAAAGTAATAATTTACTTAATTATTGTGTTAAGACATTTATGTTCTATACTTGATAGATTTGACTTGTATAAAATACTTTCCAATTATTTTTGCATGTACTCATTTTCTCATAAAATGACTATTTTGTTGACAATGAAATTGTTTTTCAAT
>CAUYON010027339.1:0-21164 GCA_963573935.1 Arctocebus calabarensis
GCTGTGAGCTGTGATGCTACAGCACTCTATCCAGGGTGAAAGCTTGAGGCTCTGTCTCAAAAAGAAAAAAAACGGACAAACAAACAAAAAAAAAACCTCTGAGCTCAGGCAGTCCACCCCCATCGGCTTCCCACAGTGCTAGGACTACGGGCAGGAGTGACCGTGCCCAGTCATTATTATTATTATTTTTTAAAGACAGAGTCTCACTTTGTTGTCCTTGGTAGAGTGCTGTGGCATTACAGCTCACAGCAACATCCAGCCCTTGGGCTTAGGCAATTCTCTTGCCTCAGCCTCCCAAGTAGCTGAGATTACAGCACCCGCCATAACGCCCAGCTATTTTTTGTTACAGTTTGGCCAGGGCTGGGTTCGAATCCACCACGTTTGGTAAATGGGGCTGATGCCCTACTCACTGAGCCACAGGCGCCACCCTAAAAATATAAGTATTATTATTATTTAGAGATTTCTGGTAACTTTTATTTTTATGTTTTAAAACTTTATGGCTATTTAGTTTCTTTCTTGAAGTAACTTGAACATGTATGTAAGAAAATTGATAATGTAGAAATAGAATACCAGGACCACTTCACTCTATAATTCCATTGATCATTCTACACCAAAATATTAAGTTTATTTCTTTAAAAGTTTAATGATTAGTGTTTTTTGTTGTTGTTGAGACAGAGTTTCCCTATGTTGCCCTCAGTAGAGTGCTGTAGTGTCATAGCTCACAGCAATCTCAAACTCTTGGACTTAAGTGATTCTCTTGCCTCAGCCTCCCACGTAGCTGGAACTACAGGCGCCTGCCACAATGCCCAGCTGTTTTTTTGTTGAAGTTGTGATTGTTGTTTGGCAGACCTGGGCTGGGTTCGAACTTGCCAGCTTTGGTGCATGTGGCTAGCGTCCTAGCTGCTGAGCTGCAGGTGCCGAGCCTAATGATTAGTGTTTTAAGGTAATAATTTCATATTATATTTGCACACCACTTTTACCCATGTTATCTCCTTCGTATACATAAAATCAATCTGCAGCTTAATCCACAGATTTCATACTAAGTTACAAAAATGATTACATTTTAAGTAGAGTTCATCATTAAATCTTTTTATGAAAATGGAAAGGAGGAGGCTCGGTGCCTGTGGTTCAACGGGTTAAGGCACCAGCCACATACACCTGAGCTGGCGGGTTCACATCCAGCCCAGGCCCACCAAACAACAATGACAGCTGCAACCACATGTTGTGGCGGGTGCCTGTAGTCCCAACTACTCGGGAGGTGGAGGCAGGAGACTTGCTTGAGCCCAGGAATTGGAGGTTGCTGTGAGCTATGATGCCACAGCACTCTATCCAGGGTGACAGCTTGAGGCTCTGTCTCAAAAAAAAAAAAAGTGGAAAGGAGGAAATTTTTCTTATTTGTTTTATAGGAAAAAAATAATTAAAAATCTCATCTTGTATTCAAAGAATTAGACCATGTACAGAGTACTTTAATGTAGTAGAAAATATCTTTTATGTTTGCTAATATTATTGCAACAGTATGTTCTAGGTAATATTACAAGTTAACATAGATTTTTATATATGAATATGTGTGCACACATATTTGTTTAATTTTCATAATAATCCTGTGAGGTTAGTACTACTGTTTTCCACATTTTATACATAATTTATGTAGGTTTGACATAGTTGCTCACACCTGTAGTCCTAGTACTCTGGGAGGCTGAGGTGAGTTTATACATAATTTATGAAGGTTTGATGTAGTTGCTCACACCTGTAATCCTAGTACTCAATGGCTGAGGCTCATTGGTTGAACTCATGAGTTCAAAACCAAACTGAGCAGGAAGGAGACCCCATCTCAAAAAATAGCCAGGCTTTGTGGTTGGGCACCTATAGTCCCAGCTACTTGGAAGGCTGAGATAAGAGAATCACTTGAGCCTAAGTGTTTGAGGTTGCTGTGAGCTGTGATTTCACAGCACTCTAAAGTGAGACTGTCTCTTTTTTTTGTTTGTTTGTTTTTGTTTTTTTCTTTTTGAGATAGAGTCTCAAACTGTTGCCCTGGGTAGAGTGCTTGGTGTCACAACTCACAGCAACCTCCAACTCTTGGACTTAAGTGATTCTTTTGCCTCCACCTCCCAAGTAGCTGGGATCACAGGCACCCACCACAACGCCCAGCTATTTTATGGTTGTAGTTGTCATTGTTGTTTGGCAGGCCCGGGCTAGATTTGAACCTACCAGCTCTGGTGCATGTGGCTGGCTCCCGAGCTGAGACTCTCTTAAGAAAAAAAAAAGATGATTTATGAGATTCAGAGATTAGTTTCTCAAGATTACTAGTGAGTGGTAGAAGTAGGATTGGAAGTCAAGGAGACTGGTCTAGAACTCATGCTCTTACCTTAGAAGTAATGTCTTATATGTCTTAAGAAGAAATGTCAAAGAGCAATATATTAAAACGGAGCTGTCCAGAAAAAGCAAAAGAGGTGATATCTAAGTTGTGGTGTGAAGGATAAATTTGAAATTTTAGGTCAGTTAAAGCAGTAAAGTGGACAGAACAGTATATCTGAGAGAATAATGCAGAACAACATGGAAGCTTAAAACATCATGCATTCTCAAATTGTTAATGATTTAAGTTGGAATTAGAGTCATGGGAAAAGATTTGGACAAATAAGATCTATTTATCATTTGAAGGAAAACTCTATTCTATAGGGAAAATGTTAATTGAATTTAAACTATAGTGTTGAATATTATGTAAAACAAACTATATTTTATATTTAAACAGTTTTACAAGGCCAGTCAAGTAAAGGCAAAACAAAATAGCTTCCACAGTGTCTTAACCTGATATTATGATTAAAAAAACACCATCAACAGGGTGAATGCTTTTATTTTTGACATTTTAAATTTAAAATGTTAAAAATAAAAATAATTCATGTGGAGTTATTTGGACTTAGACTATATGACACTAAATTCCAAGTAGTTGTGCATCATGTCTTTGCTGTGGCCCTGACACTAGTAGCAGTGGCTGGTATAACCAAATAAATATTTGCAAGTGATGGAATGAGCAAGTATATAAAATGCTTATAACTTTTATCCAGAATTTAAGGAAATAATCAGATATATATATAAAAGTAGCTCAAAGGAATTCATCAATGTAGTGTATATAAGATTTAAAGACATTTTGAATGTTTAAGCAATAGAGAATTCACTAAATATGTAGTAGTATATCATAATAGTTTATAGGGATTTAAATAACATAGAGGAAGGTTTAATGACATAAAAATATGTGAGAATTATCAAAATGTTTTCCATCTCCAGGGGTGTCCAATTTGTGGGACCCACGGGCCACATGCTGATTTTGTGAGGACATTTTTTGCTTATCTGTGGTGGTGGATACCACAAAAAATATGCAAAGACTTTTTTTTGCTAATTAGCTTTCATCAGTGTCTATGTAATGTGTGGCCCGAGACAATTCTTATTCTTGCAATGTACTGCAGAATAAAAAAGGTTGTATACCCCTGAATTCTAAACTAAAGCTTTGGCAGTTACTTAATAGTAGTTAAGGACAACAGTGTTTGGAACTTCAGTCATATCTTACGCCTCTAATAACAATCCCATTCCTAGCTGAAATTCTCATGACAACCTTATTTGAAAAGACTCATTTAAAAATAACTAAAAGTAGGCTCGGCACCTATAATAGCTCAAGTGGCTAAAGTTCCATCCACATACACCAGAGCTGGCAGGTTCAAATCTAGCCCGGGCCTGCCGGACAACAATGAAAACTACAACCAAAAAATAGCCGAGCGTTGTGGCTGGCGCCTGTAGTCCCAGCTCTTGGGAGGCTGAGACAGGAGAATCACTTAAGCCTGGAGTTGGAGGTAGTTGTGGGCTGTGATGCCACAGCACCTGTCTGATGCCAGGGCGACAGCTTGAGACTATCTCAAAAAAAAAAAAAAGAACAAAAAAACCCCTAAAAGTTAGGCTGGGCACGGTGGCTCACAACTGTAATCCTAGCATTCTGGGAGGCCAAAGAGGGTGGATTGAGCTCATGAGTTTAAGACCATCCTGAGCCAGAGGGAGACCTTGGCTCTAAAAATAGCTAAGCATCATGGCGGGTGCCTGTAGTCCCAGGTACTGGGGAGGCTAAAGCAAGAGAATTGTTTGAGCTCTAGAGTTTGAGGTTCCTGTGAGCTATGACACCACAGTGCTCTACTGAGGGCAACAACAGGAGACTGTCTAAATAAATAAATAAATAGTATAAAAAATAACTAGAAGTTAGAGAATTAATTTCTCTAAGGTCACACACCTATTTAATATGCCAGTCTGGCTCAAAGCCCCCACTGTACTTGTACTGGGATTCCTGATTCCATTGGAAGCAGTGTGAGTCCTTTATTTTATAATGGACTTACCATAATAGACAAATAGAGTTCCTTTATTTTATATATTGAATATTGAGAGACACCTAGGGATACACCTGGAGAACAGTATAATCTTTCTTAAAGTATTGTAGGTTATGGCTTGAATGTCCTACAGGTATGGAAGGGAAGTTCCAAATAAGAGTGAGTTTTTTTTTTGAGGCAGAATTTCACTTTGTCACCCTGGGTAGAGTTGCTGTGGAGTCATAGCTCACAGCAACCTCAAACTCTTGGGCTCAAGCGATTATCTTGCCTCAGCATTTCACGTAACTGGGTACCTGCCATAATGCCAGGCTATTTTTAGAGGTAGAGTCTTGCTCTGTCTCAGTCTGGTCTGGAACCTAGGAGCTCAGAGCAGTCCACCCACCTCTGCCTGCCAGAGTGCTTAGGATTACAGGCATGAGCCACTGTGCTTGGCCGATTTGATGATTTTGAAAAATTGGGGAGGGATGCTGGTTTTTTATGGTTTACAAGTTTAATTTTGAGAAGGATGCAGTGAGTATATTCCCTTTGGAGAAGGTATTACTTATGTATATGGGGTTTTATTTTTAATTAAAGGATGAACCTAATAGAGATTACAGCTTCCCAGCTGGCCTAGAAGACCATATGTTGGAAGAGACTATATCACCTAATGCAAGTATAGCAGGCGTGGTCCCCAGTGAACTTAGCCAGAGCAACACAAGTCTTGGCAGTACCAACAGCAGTGGTGATGTAGGAAAACTGCATTATTCAACAGGTATGGGGGAGAATTATCCTTTCTTTATTTAATCTTGGCTTGTTTTAATTTAGATGCCCTCTATAAGCTTCATTTGTTGAGATGATCTGGTAGATTTTTAATAATAGCTATACCTTACTATCTACTCAGATTTTGTATGAGTACTATAAGTTCTTCAGTTCCCTACTAGTTTATTTTTAGTTGTCTATATTTATGGAATATATTATGAGTTCTTAAACTAATGTTTAAGTTCAGAACCATTTGGGGACTTTATAACTATGTGCACATACAGTTTTATAATGAACCTTTTGAAAACAGAAATTGCAGATTTCATGATATTTCCTCCCTAAATACTTCATGCATTTCCAAAGAATAAGGATATTCCTACATAAGATGTTATGATGCCCAAGCCTTAGGCTAAAACTTCTGAAACTGAATTTATGGATGGGGCCTTGGGAATATGTTTTTTTCTTTTTTTGGGAATATGTTTTTTTAACCAGCTCTCTGGGTGAATCAGATGTATAGTAGAGTTTGAGAATTTCTGGATGGTATCATTGACATTTCTTAACTCTGTTACTTTCAAAAATTGAATTCTATTCTTTTTCTCTGACTTTTTATTATGAAAAGTTTAATGTCCTGAAAAGTTGAAGGAATCATATAATGAACAATTATATATTCTCCACCTGCGTTTAATTAACTATTGTTAACTTTATATCTGTGTACACATACAGTTCCATTTAGAACCATTTGAAAAAAAGAAATTGCAGACTTCATGATAACTGCCCCCCTAAATATTTTGGCATGCATTCCCAAAGAATAGGACATTTCCTACATAAGGTCTTATAATGCTTATTTCTCTCTAGGTGAAGTTCCACTTCCAAGAGGCATGAAAGGGCAAGACTTTGAGAAATCTGAGCATGGTTCTTCTCAAAATACCAGCATGTCTAGCATCTATCAGAATTGTGCAATGGAGGTAAACATTCTGTATTCTGCCCTTGATAGAGAGGCTGTAAACATATTTTTAATTTCATAATGGTATTTAAAAGGATTCTATATGATGCCTTTATGGACGGAATAATAAGTCATTTTGTTGAATTTGTTTGGTGTCTTACATAAGTAAGACAATGAACTTGTAGTTTACCTGCAAAGTATTGTAATAGATCTGTTAATACTAAATGTAATCAATACAATAGTAAAATCTTATGCTTACGTCAAGAGTATGTCCTGTTAAGGTTAATTTTTACTATAGGGGTTCTCCATGTCTATATTTTTCCTATTCTTAGGTTTTGATGTCAAGTTGTTCACAGTGTAGAGCTTGTGGCGCTTTAGTTTATGATGAAGAAATAATGGCTGGATGGACGGCAGATGATTCAAATTTGAATACAACCTGTCCATTCTGTAAAAGCAACTTCTTGCCTCTTCTCAATATAGAATTTAAAGACTTTAGAGGCTCTGCAAGGTTAGTATTATAAAAGCTCCCTCAAGAGGTAAGTGCCCCCAACAAAGCATGACTCCTGGGGGAAGAGTTAAATATTCATGGTACGCTCCAGGCCTGCCTTTCCTTTCTATCCCTAAATTTTAGTCTTTGCGTA
Source organism: Arctocebus calabarensis (assembly GCA_963573935.1). Lineage (NCBI taxonomy): Eukaryota > Metazoa > Chordata > Mammalia > Primates > Lorisidae > Arctocebus > Arctocebus calabarensis. Next base: position 6,687 of record CAUYON010027339.1, read on the forward strand.
AAAAGTACTATTAATGTGGGAGTGTACTTTTCCATTTTATTTAAAGTAGAATTATTAGTAGTAATTTATTCTTGGGAATCAAACTTTATTCAAGCCATTTGTCTCTGTGACCTTAATTATATATTCTAGAAGAAAAAAAGGACAAAAAAAATAAAAGACTTCAACTTTGTTGCTGCTTTTACTTTTCATTAGTGCTCTAGACAGTGAAATGGCCAAATTCTAGCCAATAGAAAAGGGACTAGCTAGTCTATAATCAGACATTAAGTAATGGAGTTTATATGCTGACTTAAGTAATTATGCTTTCTATCCTGTTTGTTTTATGGAGCAAAGGAACTTTATGTTACTGTCGGCCGTTAGCTGCTATTTCTTCTTCTTCTGCTTCTTCTTTTTTTTTTTTTTTTTTTGAGACAGAACCTCAAGCTGTCACCCTGGATAGAGTGCTGTGGCATCACAGCTCACAGCAACCTCCAATTCCTGGGCTCAAGCGAGTCTCCTGCCTCTGCTTCCCAAGTAGCTGGGACTACAGGTGCCTGCCACAATGCCCGGCTATTTTTTGGTTGCAGCCGTCATTGTTGTTTGGCGGGCCCGGGCTGGATTCTAACCCGCCAGCTCAGGTGTACGTGGCTGGCGCCTTAGCCCATTGAGCCACAGGCGCCAAGCCTGCTTTTTCTTCTTAAATCATAGAGGTGGTTTCTTTCTATTTTATCTTAGCTTCAGGCATGGAGCTAAGTCAAATCGTACTATTTAATTACTGATACTGTCGCTACTGGTCTGTGCTGGGTGCAGTAGCTCACACCTGTAATTCTAGCACTCTGGGGGGCAGGTGGATTGCCTCAGCTCACAGGTTTGAGACCAGCCTGAGCCAGAGTGAGATCCCAGCTACTTGGGAGACTGAGGCAAGAGGATTGCTTGAGCCCAAGAGTTTGAGGTTGCTGTGAGCTATGACACCATGGCACTCTTCTGAGGGTGACGAAGTGAGACTGTCTCAAAAATAAATAAATAAATAGAATAAAATACTGTGGTTGCTATAGTTCTTTTTTTTTTAACTTGAGAAATTAATAAAGTATTTTGCTTCCCTTCTTCTTTTATAGTTTTCTTTAATAGTTCTTAAAAACTGAAAGGATCTTATATTGGACTACTCCAGAGCTTTGATTTGAAAAGGTTAGAATAACAGAAGAGAAAAGAGGAAAAGGAAGAGAGAGAAAATGAATGTGTATGTGTATGTGTGTTTGAAATAGGTAACACTTTTCCTTATGGATTGTATTCTTCATTATTGACTGCTTTAAATAAAGCGATTCCAAATATGATGAAATTTAGAAAACTCAAGAATTTTTAAAGGGCTTTTTTTTGTTTTGACTATTCCATATTTAGCTTTTTCCTGAAACCAAGTACCTCTGGCGACAGTTTACAAAGTGGAAGCATTCCTTTTGCAAGTGAATCCTTGGAGCACAAACCTGTATCCAGTTTAGAAGAACCTGACTTGATCAACTTTATGGATGTTCCCAAACATAATCAGACGATAACTGAGGAAACAAGCTGTACAATTGAGCCAAGGTATCATAGGGTAGAGTGCTCTCTCTATAATAAAGTGTGTACCCTTGTAAAAATTGCATCCTAACTCTTGTAGGCATAATTTGTGGCATTTAAAATATTTAATCTTAACTTTTTACTATCACGTAGTGTTTAAATATCTATGGATGAATGTGATGACAAACCATTTTGAACTAAGTTTAATGTTTGACAGTGTTCTTTTACCAAATGGACTTCTCAACAGTAAAAAATATTTCATCTTTAATACAGTACTACCAACTTGCAGAAGATAATTCTCTTTACTGGAAATGCATACTTTTCTCTTGAATACTGTTTAAATCAAACATTTTTTGAGAGTCTATTATATGCTAAGCATTACAAATTAAAAAATAAATAAGATTTGGTGGACCATGGCCTAGAGACTATATACTGATCAGTGACTTCACAGTACTTATTTGCATGTAGCATACTTCTAGATGATTTTCATTTAATAAAGATGAAATACTGTATGTATAAAAGAACTGAATGGGCACTTTGTCTTTTTAAAATAATCTCTTATCGGGCACCACCTGTGGCTCATCGAGTGGGGTGCCAGCCCCATCTACCAAATGTGGTGGGTTCAAATCCGGCCTTGGCCAAACTGCAAAACAGAAAAATAGCCGGGCGTTGTGGCGGGCGCCTGTAGTCCCAGCTACTGGGGAGGCTGAGGCAAGAGAATCGCCTAAGCCCAGGAGTTGAAGGTTGCTGTGAGCTGTGTGATGCCACAGCACTCTACTGAGGGTGATAAAGTGAAACTTTGTCTCCACAAAAAAAAAATCTGTTATCTATGATATATCCTATTCCCACCTCTCACCAGAGGCATTCACTCCATCCTGTTCTTCTGATGATCAGTTCTACAAATATGCTTGAAGAAAATTTAATTTTTAATAGGCAGTACTGAGTCTTAGCTATGCATAGTAGGTTCAAGATTCATTGTAGTAAACATTGTAGCGTTATAGATTTAGTTATTTTTTTTTTTAACACAAACAAAAAATTTGTTCTCCCTTTTTTTAAAGTGATGAAATAAAGAAAGCCAGTGGAGATGTCCAAACTATGAAAATTTCTTCTGTGCCTAATAGTCTGTCAAAGCGAAATGTATCTTTGACTAGAAGTCACAGTGTTGGAGGCCCCTTGCAAAATATTGACTTTATCCAGCGACCATTTCATGGCATTTCAACAGTTAGTCTTCCAAACAGTCTGCAGGAAGTTGTGGTATGTAATGATATAGTAACTATATTGTTTATGGATGTAAATATTTGTTAGAACATTATATAATTCTATAGTAGACTTATTTTAATAACATGAAAAATAATAGATAAGAAATTTAATCTTTTTGTTATGAAGAATTTCAAGTATGTGCAGAAAAACCCAGAAAACTATATAATGACTCCCATGACCCATCTTTTTTTTTTTTTTTTAATTAAATCATAGCTGTGTAATTAATGCAATCATGGGGTACAATGTGCTGGTTTCTTATACAATCTGAAATATTTTTATCAAACTGGTTAACATAGCCTTCATGGCATTTTCTTAGTTATTGTGTTAAGACATTTATATTCTGCATTTAGTTAGTTTCACCTGTACCCTTCTAAGATGCACTGTAGGTGTGATCCCACCAATTACCCTCCCTCCACCCGTCCTTCTCCCCTCCCCTCCCTTGTTTCTTTCCCCATATTCTTGTACTACAATTGGATTATAGCCATCATATGAAAGCTACAGATTAGTTTTATAGTACGGCTGAGTACATTGGATACTTTTTCTTTTATTCTTGAGATACTTTGCTAAGAAGACTATGTTCCAGCTTCATCCATGTAAACATGAAAGAGGTAAAGTCTCCATCTTTCTTTAAGGCTGCATAATAGTCCATGGTGTACATATACCACAATTTATTAATCTATTCATGGGTTGATGGGCATTTGGGCTTCTTCCACGATTTAGTAATTATGAGTTGGGCTGCAGTAAACATTCTGATACAAATATCTTTGTTATAATGTGATTTTTGATTTTCTGGATATACACCTAGTAGAGGAATTATAGGATTAAATGGCAGGTCTATTTTTAGATCTTTAAGTATTCTCTAAACATCTTTCCAAAAAGAACATACTAGTTTGCATTCCCACCAGCAATGTAGAAGTGAGAAGTGTTCCCTTTTCTCCACATCCATGCCAACATCTCTGGTTTGGGGATTTTGTGATGTGGGCTAATCTTACTAGGGTTTGATGATATCTCAAAATAGTTTTGATTTACATTTCTCTGATGATTAAGGATGATGAGCATTTTTTCATGTGTTTTTAGGCCGTGCGCCTGTCTTCTTCAGAGAAGTTTTTTTCAGGTCCCTTGTTTACCCTGAGAAAGGATCACTTGTTCCTTTCCTGCTAATACGTTTGAGTTCTCTGTGGATTCTGGTTATTAAACCTTTGTTGGAAATATAACCTGCAAATATCTTCTCCCGTTCTGAGGGCTGTCTGCTTGCTTTACTTACTGTGTTCTTGGCTGTGCAGAAGCTTTTTAGTTTGATCAGGTCCCAGTAGTGTATTTTTGATGCTGCTTCAATTGCCCAGGGAGTCCTCCTCATAAAATAATCTCCCAGGCCGATTTCTTCAAGAGTTTTCCCTGCACTTTCTTCTAGTATTTTGATAGTTTCATGCCTTAAGTTTAAATCTTTAATCCAGCGAGAGTTTATCTTAATTAATGGTAAAAGGCGTGGGTCTAGTTTCAGTCTTCTACAGGTTGCCTGAGAGTTCACCCAGCACCATTTGTTAAATAGCGAGTCTTTTCCCCACTGAATGTGTTTAATTAATTGGCTTGTCAAAGATCAAATAATGGTAGGTAGCTGGGTTCATCTCTTGGTTCTCTATTCTGTTCCATACATCTACCTCTCTGTTTTTGTGCCAGTACCATGGTGTTTTGATGACTATTGATTTGTAGTATAGTCTAAGGTCTGGTAGCGTAATTCCTCCTGCTTTGTTTTTATTTCTAAGTAATGTCTTGGCTATTCAAGGTCTCTTCTGATTCCGTATAAAACCATGTATTATTTTTTCAAGATCTTTAAAGTATGACAATGGAGCTTTAATAGGGATTGCATTAAAATTGTATATTCTTTTGGGTAGTATGGACATTTTAACAATGTTGATTCTTCCCAGCCATGAACATGGTCTGTTTTTCCATTTGTTAACATTTTCAGTTATTTCTTTTCTTAGAGTTTCATAGTTCTCTTTATAGAGATCTTTCATATCCTTTGTTAGGTAAACTCCCAAATATTTCATCTTCTTTGGCACTACTGTGATTGGAATAGAGTCCTTGACTGTTTTTTCAGCTTGGCTACTGTTGGTATATATAAAGGCTACAGATTTATGAGTGTTGATTTTGTAACTTGAGACACTGCTGTATTCCTTGATCACGTCTAAGAGTTTTGTAGTAGAATCCCTGGTGTTTTCCAGATATACAGTCATATCATCTGCGAAGAGTGAAAGTTTGATCTCTTCTGATCCTATATGAATACCCTTGATAGCTTTTTCTTCCCTAATTGCAATGGCTAAAACTTCCATTACAATGTTAAAGAGCAATGGAGACAATGGGCAACCTTGCCTGGTTCCTGATCTGAGTGGAAATGGTTTCAATTTAAGTCCATTCAGTATGATATTGGCTGTGGGTTTGCTGTAGATGGCCTCTATCAGTTTAAGAAGTGTCCCTTCTCTACCAATTTTCTTACATGTTCTGATCATGAAGGGATGCTGGATATTATCAAAAACTTTTTCTGCATCAATTGAGAGAATCATATGGTGTCTTTGTTTTTGTAATTTGTTTATGTGCTGGATTATATTTATAGATTTACATATATTGAATCAGTCTTGAGATCCTGGGATAAAACCCACTTTGTCATGGTATATAATTTGTTTGATGTGTTGCTGGATTCTGTTTATTAGGATCTTTTTTTTTTTTTTTTAATTTTTATTTTTTTTTTTATTTTGAGACAGAGCCTCAAGCTATCACCCTGGATAGAGTGCTATGGCATCACAGCTCACAGCAACCTCCAATTCCTGGGCTCAAGTGAGTCTCTTGCCTCTGCCTCCCAAGTAGCTGGGACTACAGGCGCCCACCACAACGCCCGGCCATTTTATGTTTGCAGCTGTCATTGTTGTTTGGCAGGCTCTGGCTGGATTTGAACCCGCCAGTTCAGGTGTATGTGGCTGGCGCCTTAGCCCGTTGAGCCACAGGCGCCGAGCGTGTTTATTAGGATCTTGTTGAATATTTTTGCATCAGTATTCATTAGTGATATTGGTCTGTAATTTTCTTGTTGGAGTTTTTTCCTGGTTTAGGGATCAAGGTGATGTTTGCTTCATAGAATGTGTTGGGTAGTATTCCTTCTTTTTCTATATTTTGGAAAAGGTTGTGTAATCTAGGTACTAGTTCCTCTTTAAAGGTTTGGTAGAATTCTGACGTGAAGCATTCTGGTCCTAGGCTTTTCTTTTTAAGGAGGTTTTGTATAGTTCGTGCTATTTCAGAACTTGATATAGGCCTGTTCAACATTTCCACTTCATTCTGGCTGAGTCTTGGAAGGTGGCATGCTTCCAAGTATTGGTCAATTCCCTTCAGATTTTCATATTTCTGAGAATAAAGTTTCTTGTAATATTCATTGAAGATTTTTTAAATTTCTGTGGAGTCTGTTGTTATTTTGTCTTTACCATTTATGATTGATGAAATTAGAGATTCTATTCTTTTTTCTGGTTAGGTTAGCTAAAGGTTTATCTATTTTATTGACCTTTTCAAAAAGCTAACTTTTTGATTTATGGATCTATTGCATAATTCTTTTGTTTTCAATTTCATTTAATTCTGGTCTAGTTTTGGTTATTTCTTTCTCCTGTTGGGTTTGGGATTGGAATGTTCTTCCTTTTCCAGTTGCTTGAGATGTCCCATTAAGTTGTTAACTTCCTCTCTTTCCGTTCTCTTGAGGAAGGCTTGCAGTACTATGAATTTCTCTCTTAGGAATGCCTTTGCAAGTATCCTAGAGGTTCTGATAATTTGTGTCTTCATTGTCATTCTAAAAATTTGGTAATTTCTTTCTTAATTTTGTCTATGACCCATCTATCATTCAGCATAAGGTTATTTAGCTTCCATGTTTTTGTATGAGTATGCAGATTCCTGTTGTTACTGAGTTCAACTTTTATTCCCCGATTGTCCGAGAAGATGCAAGGAATAATTTCTATTCTTTTAAATTTTCTAAGGTTAGATTTGTTACCTAAGATTGGTAGATTTTGGAGTATGTTCTGTCCGCTGATGAGAAGAATATGTATTCAGTTTTGTTAGGATGAAATGTTCTATAGATGTCTGTTAAATCCAGATGTTGAATGGTTAAGTTTAAATCTAAAATTTCTGGCTCAGCACCTGTGGCTCAAGTGGCTAAGGCACCAGCCACATACACCTGAGCTGGCGGGTTCAAATCCAGCCTGGGCCCACCAAACAACCATGATGGCTGCAACCAAAAAATGGCAGGCATTGTGGGGAGTGCCTGTAGTCCCAGCTACTTGGGAGGCAGAGGCAGGAGACTTGCTTGAGCCCTGGAATTGGAGGTTGCTGTGAGCTGTGATGCCACTGCTCTCTATGCAAGATGACAGCTTGAAGTTCTGTCTCAAAAAAGAAAGAAAAAGAAAAAGAAAAAAATAATATTTCTTTGCTTAGCTTTTTATTGGAGGATCTATTCAACACTGCTAATGGAGTGTTAAAACTTCTGACTACTGTGGAGCTGGAGGAAATCAAGTTGCTCTTGTCTGTTAGAGTTTTTCTTATAAATTGAGGCACATTCTGCTTGTTTGCATAAATGTTAATAATTGAAATCTCATATTGAGTATAACCCTTAGTAAATATGAAGTATCCATCCTTATCCTTCCTGCTTTTGCTGGTTTAAAGCCTATATTGTCTGTGAATAAGATTGCAGCACCTGCTTTTTTCTGTTTTCCGTTTTGCCTAGAATATAGATAACCATCCCTTCACACTGAGTCTATATTTATCTTTTAAGGTAAGATGAGATTCTTGTATGCGGCAGATATCTGGCCTGAGTTTTTGTATCCAGTCAGCAAACCGGTGCCTCTTTATGGAGCAGTTTAAGCCATTCACATTAATTGAGAATATTGATAAGCCTGGTGGAATTTTGGGTATTGAGTTGTTCTTAAGTCCAGTGGACATTTTTAATCCTTTTGCTACTATGGAAATTGGAATTTGATCAAAAGTTTCTGAGTGTGTGGAGGATTGTGCTGGTCATTGTGGAGGATAGTTCTGAGGACATCCTGGAGAGCTGGTTTAGTTATGGCAAATTTCTTCAACATCTGAATGTCATTAAAGTATTTAATTTCTCTATCATAAATGAAACTCAGTTTAGCTGGATGCAGGATCCTGGGTTGAAAGTTATTTTGTTTTAAGAGATTAAAAGTTGATGACCACTCTCTACTAGCTTGAAAGGTTTGATCAGAGAGATCTGCAGTTAATGTAATATTTTTCCCCTTGTAGGTTATGGTTTTCTTGCATCTGGCTGCTTTCAGAATTTTCTCCTTCATATTAACTTTAACTAGTGAAGTTAATTATGATGTGCCTGGGGGATATTTTATTCAGGTTGAGTTGTGCTGGCTTTCTGAAACTGTCTGCTATCTGAATTTCAGAATCTCTTGGCATGTCTGGAAAGTTCTCTTTCATACTCTTGTGAAGAAGGGCCTCTGTGCCTTGCAAAGCCACTTCATTGCCTTTAGGGATCCCTATCAGGTGAATATTGCTTCTCTTTGAATTTTCCCAGAGCTCTCTGAGAAAATGATCCATTTTTGCTCTCCTTTTCTCATCCACTTTGAAAGTTTGGGAATGTTTGAAAGCTTTGTCTTCAATGTCAGAAATCCTTTCTTTTTTTTTTTTTGAGACAGAGCCTCAAGTTGTCACCCTGGATAGAGTGCTGTGATATCACAGCTCACAGCAATCTCCAATTCCTGGGGCTCAAGCAAGTCTCCTGCCTCCGCCTCCCAAGTAGCTGGGACTACAGGCACCCGCCACAAGGCCCGGCCATTTTTGGTTATAGCCGTCATTGTTGTTTGGCGGACCTAGGCTGGATTTGAACCTGCCAGCTCAGGTGTACATTGCTGGAGCCTTAGCCCGTTGAGCCACAAGTGCTGAGCCAGAAATCCTTTCTTCTGCTAGGTCCATTCTGTTACTGAGGGATTCTACTGTATTTCTCAGATCTTTGAGGGCTGCAAATTCTCATCTCAATGTGTCAAAATCTTTGGTGATTTTGTCTTTGAATTCCTTAAATTCTTGAGACAACTTTTGAAATGCTCCTTGAATTTCTAATTCCAATTTTTCCTCTATTTTATTGATCTTATTTGCAATCCAAATTGTGAATTTGGTTTCTGACATCTCAGCCATCTGTTTATGAATGGGATCTTCATTTGTGTCCACCAAATTGTTCCTTGGTGGGGAATGGGGAGTTGATCTACTCTGGTTATTCATGTAACCAGAGCTTTTCCGCTGATTCCGCCCCATGATTATTTTACATGGCTAGATGAGCAGATAGAGAGAAGTTGGGTTGGAGGCTCCAGGAGTAGTAATTTGTCAGGCCTTTGCCCAAGAGCTGGTACTGGTGTCTGTACCTTTTCCCCTATAGCTTTGCCAAGGATCCGTACAGTGGTATGGCCTGAGAAACTGGGGACCTTCTTGGTGTGGTGGGGCTAATCTTGGTTCTATCTTATTTTTAGCTGGTCTCTGTCTTACCCTAGTGAATCAGTTACTCTGGGTTGAAGTGTGAACTATGGAGAAATACCAGCAATTAAGTCACTCTGCCCCCCACAGGCAACAATTGGAAAAGGAAATCCAACCTTTCCTTAACCACACACCCAGGATACCACTTTGGGTAGTCCTCAAGTGGTTGGCCCAGTTCAAGAGGTCCAAATCAATTGTCCCAGTCAGCACCAGTCTCAGGTGGGAGAGTTCAGAAGGTCTCAGGCAACTAGATAGCGAGGGTCTGCTGGCAGCTCAAGTATGACTCAGTCCAGTGCTCCATGAGATGAGAAGGACCCACCCAGCAAATAAATCAGTCTGGGAAGATTGCTGTCTCTTTCTCCATCTTGCACCTCTGTCAAACCCAGTCACTGGTAACCCCGCAGGGCTGTGACCCAATTCCCTCCAATGAGCAGGTTCTTCAGGAGTTTTGCCCCTGCCTGAGTCACAGGGAGATCTATGTCTCTTCAGCCAGGCTGCCACTCTCTGCCACTATTCGGCAGGAGGAGGTGAGGCCTGACAATCTTGGGTGTTTAATGAGGGATGGGGTGTTTCACTCAGTTCCAGCCCTGCCCCTGATTAATGTTGCTGACAGAGCAGAACAACTTTGCAGACTTTGTTTCTGTCCCAGGTATACAGATGCTGTTTGAGTAAACTCTACCCTGTCTGTGCCACTGCCCAGTCTCGGCTGCAGCTCCTGAGACTCAGTGAAGCAGTCTTCTGGGTCAGCCCTGCCCTGGGAGTCTGCTGTCTCTGCGCATGCGTATTTTATTCCCCGCACTCCGCCCAGGCTGGTGCCGCCTGAGGCATACCCTTTACTCACAGGGCTTGCATTTCCGTCCCAGATCTGTTCCGCCAGTGGTTGCTACTGGAGAAGATGCCCAGCTTCCTCTGGTTGCCCAGAGAGACTGGGAGTGTCCTTTTAAAATATCCCCAGGGGTGTGAGCTCTATTGCTACCGCAGCTCCTGTGTGGTTCTCTCCTAGCTGAGAGACCAGCTGAGGTTGTCTCTCAGCTGAGCGCCTTCTCCTCTCTCCTGTGCCAGAGAATCAGCACAGATCAGTAATAACCCATGCCCCATCCACACCCCTGGAGAAAATGCCCAAGATTCTGGACTCCACAGGGGACAGGCTTCCAGATCTCGGGGTGACAGTGGAGGGGAGTGCTGGGAGTTCAAAATTGCCAGTAGAGAATATATACAGTTTTATGCCTGGCAGGAGAGTGCCATGGCACCCTAGTAGGGGAAGGAGGTCCAGTTTTTAGAGGGTCTCTCCTGTGGGATAAAATGGGAGGATATTTGAACTCCGCTCGCTTGTTTGTATGGAGTATATTGCGAGCCCTTCTTATGGGGGAGGGGACTCCTGTCCACTTGGCGATGGTTTTCATACCTATTGTTTGTATACTTGGGGTCGCAGCTCGTCTCAAGGGGTTGATGTGCGTTCTTCAACCTTCTCTCTTGGCTCAGATTCGCACCATCGGCTTTCTTGCTAAACTTCTGCCCTTTAACTCTCCTTCTAGATGGGAGCCTGTATCGAAAGCTGGCTCCAGTTGGCCATCTTGCCTCCGCCCCCCCGACCCCCCTTGACCCATCATTTAGCTTCAGTAATTTCTACTTTATGGCTATTCTCTTATTTATTTATTTTGCAGTTTTTGGCCAGGGTTGGGTTTGAACCTACCACCTCAGGTATATGGGGCCAGTGCCCCACTCCTTTGAGCCATAGGCGCTGCCCCTATGGCCATTCTTTTATGTATACCCTCATTCGTTTCCCTTTTCCTAGATTATTTTATAGCAGATTTCAACATCATATATTCTGTTTGTACTTATTTCAGTATGTATCCCTAAATGATGAGGATTTGAAATACCATTATCATACCAAAAAAAATTAAGTTATTCAGTCTGTTCAAATTTATGATTGTCTCAAACATGTCAAATGTGTGTTTTTGTTATCGTTTGAGGAGTCAAGATCAAATAAAGTTCATTCATTACAAGAGGGTTGGGCACGATGGCCTATGCCTGTAATCTCAGCACCCTGAGAGGCTGAGGCAGGCAGATCGCCTGAGCTCACAAGTCAAAGACCTGCATGAATGAGACCTTCTCTCTAAAAAAAAAAAAAAAAAAAAAAAGTAGCTGAGCATTGTGGCTGGTCCCTGTAGTCCCAGCTACTTGGGAGGCTGAGGCAAGAGGATGGTTTGAGCCCAAGAGTGTGAACTTCCTGTGAGCTATGACACCATGGCACCCCACTGAAGTTGACAGAATGAGACTGTGTCTTTTAAAGATACATACAGATACATTAAAATGTAAGACAAAGTGAGAATCTGTCTTAAAAAATTAACAATTTTATCCATGGTATATTACTTCTGATAGTAAAGGTAAACTGTCTTTGTGATATTAGTGGCTATTGTCTCAGTGCCTAGATAAAGTCATTTATTAGGAGCAATAAAATATAATAGCCTAATACTGGCATTTCTTCTTTGTAATATGGTTATAATACATTACAAGGAGACACTTCACATCTTTTGCTTGGTTTTCTAAAGATGAAATTTAGGCTCAGCGCCTGTTGCTCAGTGGTTATGGCACCAGGCACATACACTGTAGGTGGTGGGTTCAAACTTGGCCCTGGCCAGCTAAACACCAATGACCACTGCAACAAAAAATAGCCAACATTGTAGCAGGCACCTGTAGTCCCAGCTACTTGGGAGGCTGAGGCAAGAGAATCACTTCAGCCCAAGAGTTGAAGGTTGCTGTGAACTGTGATGCCACAGCACTCTACCCAGGGTGACATACTGAGACTCTGTCTCTAAAAAAAAAAAAAAGATGAAATTTATTTTGGAAAGGCAAAATAAATGTTTGATCCTTTCCTTTACCAATTTTCAAAATAACAAATTAGATCTCTATCATTCTTCAAGGTGATCAGCTAATTTGAGGGAATAGAGTCTATGAAGTCATTGATTTAAACATTTATGTTTAGGAGAGAGTCAGTGAGGAAAAATTAAATAATAAACATTTATGTTTAAATTTAACTTTTTATCTTTATTGATTCTTATTTTACACTGTTTTTGCTTAGCTAGGAGCCTGTGTAAGTTGACTTATTAGTCCTCTTGACATAACTCTAGTGGATTTTTTTTTTTTTTTTTTTGAGACAGTCTTAAGCTGTCACCCTGGGTAGAGTGCCGTGGTGTCAAAACTCATAGCAACCTCCAACTCAGGCTCAAGCGAACCTCTTGTCTCAGTTTTTCTATTTTTTATTTTATTTTTTTTTTAGAGAGAGAATCTTACTTTATCACCTCCAGTAGAGTTCTGTAGCATCACAGCTCACAACAACCTCCAGCTCTTGGGCTTAGGTGATTCTCTTGCCTCAGCCTTCTGAGTAGCTGGGACTATAGGGACCTGTCACATTGCCTGGCTCTTTCTTTTGTTGTTGCAGTTTGGCTGGGGCCAGGTTTGAACCTGCCACCCTCGGTATATGGGGCCAACGCCCTACACACTGAGCCACAGGCGCTGCCCCAGTTTTTCTATTTTTTAGTAAACACAGGGTCTTGCTTTTGCTGAGGCTGGTCTTGAACTCATGAGCTCAAGCAATCCACCTGCCTCAGCCTCCCAGAGTGCTAGGCTTATAGGTGTGAGCCACTGTACCCGGTTCTAGTGACTTTTTGTAATTTTTTTAAATCTTTCTTGCTTTCATCTCACAAGATGTTTAGATGTTTCCTGCTGTGCTGTATATTTTCTTCCTCAGACCAAGAATCAGCCATTTGTTTAAGAAACCCTGTTTCCTTTTAGAGGGAAATGGTTTTAGAGAGTACAGTGTGACACTAGGGTTTTTATTATTAATGAGTTGGTCGTATATATTTTATCCTGATTATAATATGCATAACTTACAAGGCCTAGGTTGGGTTTTATTTTTTCATTTCTTATTTCATTTGTATTATTAAAACACTATTTTTAAATTCCTTCAGAATCAAATTTTAAAACAAGTTAAATATAATTTTAATAAGAATCAACAAAGAATATTAACACAAAAAATTACCCCATCTGTTTAGGTGTAGTGGTAGAAAGATAATGTCCCACATATATCATTACGAGTCATCTGAAATGCCAATATTTCTTATAAAAAAGTGAAAAGAAAGAAGGAGTCATACAATAGGCCATTTCTCTTACTAATAGGAGATAGAAACTATTTTCAAGGACCTCGTGAAATACAGATTATTAATTTTCTCGCTCAGTGATTTAAAGATATTTAAGGTGGAGTATTTTTCTTCAATTAGGATGTTCTTTGTATAGCAGTGGTCCTAAAATAACTGATTTTAAAAGGATAGACAGGGGATTATAATCTTACCGAGAAGTGCTTTTAAGCATAAAGAATTGAAAAAATAATAATCACTTCTTTTTGTATTGTTTTTTAAGGATCCTTTAGGAAAAAGGCCCAATCCTCCACCTGTTTCTGTGCCCTACTTGAGTCCTCTAGTGCTTCGGAAAGAACTTGAATCTCTGCTAGAAAATGAAGGTGATCAAGTGATTCACACATCCTCTTTCATCAATCAACATCCAATCATTTTCTGGAACCTCGTTTGGTATTTCAGACGTTTGGACCTTCCTAGTAACTTACCAGGACTTATCCTCACTTCGGAGCATTGTAATGAAGGTGTACAGGTAGGGTACTATCTTCTATGCCTATATTACATTGGTATCAGGTTGAGGCTTAACTTCAAGCTCCAGAAAGTATACGACAGTAGTTTAATAAGGTTTATTTCACTCTCATTTAAAAGTTTAGATAGGCAGTCCACGGAATGTGCAGGGTTAGGGACTTGAGATCCTTTTCTCTTTTTGCTTAGCTCTACATGACCTCTGTTTCCAAGTTCTACTTCTGGTCCAGGATAGCTGATTACCTCCAAGTTATCACATCCACATTCCAGCCAGCAGTAAGGAGAAAAATGCATAGAGGAGAGTATGTCCTTTTCTTTTTTTTTTTTTTTTTTTGAGACAGAGCCTCAAGCTGTCTGTCACCCTGGATAGAGTGCCGTGGCATCACAGTTCATAGCAAACTCCAATTCCTGGGCTCAAGCGAGTCTCCTGCCTCCGCCTCCCAAGTAGCTGGGACCACAGGCGCCCACCTCAACACCCGGCCATTTTTTGGTTGGAGCCGTCATTGTTTGGCGGGCC
>CAUYON010027343.1:0-58064 GCA_963573935.1 Arctocebus calabarensis
GTGGCGGGCGCCTGTAGTCCCAGCTACTTGGGAGGCAGAGGCAAGAGACTCGCTTGAGCCCAGGAATTGGAGGTTGCTGTGAGCTGTGATGCCACGGCACTCTACCCAGGGTGACAGCTTGAGGCTCTGTCTCAAAAAAAAATTTTTTTTTAAATTTATTTTATATTTCAAGACAGAGTCTCTCTCTTTTGCCTGGCCTAGAGTGCAGTGGTAACTCACTTCAACCTCAAACTCCTGAGATCCTGCCTTGGTTTCTCAAAGTACTAGGATTACAGATTTGAGCCACTATACCCATGCCCAGCCTCCCTTTCACAGACCTCTTTGATATTTTTTGATAATACTGATGATGATGACAATGACCATGATGATGATGTTGGTGACGTCCTTGCCTCTACAGCTGCTTCCTGACTCTAGATCTACTTGGTTCGACCCTACCCAGCCAAGGCTCCTGAGAAAGGAGAAGCTAGAGTGATCTAATTTTCCAACCAGTGCTGCCCAATTCTATTGTGTGGGCTGCATTGTTAAAAATGCAGATTCCTTGGCTCCACTCAAGACTCAAAATCTCCTTAGACTAAAGAGTCTGCATCTCCAGGGTGCGACGCCCCGAGGCAGTATATTCTTTAACCTCTACCTCCCCTCCCACTAAAGCGACTCTGACACTGTCGAGTATGGGAGCACAACCACCTGTTTAAAGGTGTAAAAAATGATGAGGAATCTTGCTTTAAAAGACAAGTAAATGACCTGTCTTTAAAACACGTGTAAATGATAAAGCAACAACCCCTAAATTGGGGAGATGAGAGAGGGGTTTTAGAGTCAATTAATCTGTAGAAGTCCTGCTCTCTGTCTCTTTTTGGAGATGACTGTTGGGGAGAGCCATGACCTGCCAGAATGTGCCTGTGTCATCCCTCACAGGGGTAGGGATGGAGGGGGATAGTCTAGAAGCAGGCAAAGAGCAAGATGTGGAAATGATCAAGGAATACTTCATAGGAATGTGTTATTCTATATTTTTGAAAAAAAGAAGGGGGTAATTTTGGATGCAAAGGAAAACTATTTCCAAATAGAGGGTTGGAAAGTGAAAATGGTGTGAACTTGAATACAGAGAACCAAAGTCCCCCTGGGGTGCTAGTTAGGTCAGCCCTTCCAGAGCAGAGCCTTCCAAGAACCACCAGCAAAGGGCCTTAGCAAAAGCAACAGAGCTGAGCAGTGCCCGTAGCACAATGGTTCCGGGGCTGACCACCTGCACCGAGAGTGGTGGGTGCGAACCCAGGCTGGGCCAGCTAAACGTCAACGACAACTGCAACAAAAAAAATAGCCAGGCATTGTGGTGGGCACCTGTAGTCCCAGATACTTGGCAGCTGAGGCAAAAGAATCTCTTAAGCCCTATTGTGAGGTCTGCATTGGAGGTTGCTGTGAGATGGGCCTCCACTCTACCGTAGGTGACATAATGAGACTCTTTCTCAAAAAAAAAAGCAATATAGCACTATGCTTCAGCTCTCTGGCTTTGGTAGTCGGAAAGACTTGGGTTCAAGTGTCAGCTTCACTTCTAACTAACCTAAGGGGCCACTGCTATCAGCTAGGAAACCATTGAAATCTTTGAATCTTGATTCTTTTTAATGTATAAAGTGTAGATGACAATATTTACATTGTTTGAAGAAGTAAATGCAATAATGTGTGTAAAGTACTATGTACTTGGTAAATGATAGTTTTTATTTTTCCCTAAGTTTTTTTTTTTTTTTTGAGACAGCCTCAAGCTGTCACCCTGGGTAGAGTGATGTGGCATCACAGCTCACAGCAACCTCCAATTCCTGGGCTCAGACGAGTCTCCTGCCTCCACCTCCCAAGTAGCTGGGACTACAGGCACCCACCACAACGCCTGGACATTTTTGGGTTGCAGCGTCAATATTGTTTGGAGGGTCTGGGCTGGATTCAAACCCACCAGCTCAGGTGTATGTGGCTGGCGCCTTAGCCTGTTGAGTCACAGGTGCCGAGCTGTTCCCTAAGTTTTGTTGTTTAACTGATAAACCTGGGAATGAAGTAGACTACCCTCGACTGCAGATATGACATAGAGCAGAAAAACAAGGTAAAGCTAAAATGACACTTCTCTGCTGGGGAGAAGCTGTAATAGTGATGTTTCCCCATAGGAAAATTATTTAAATTAATCTTATTATATGAAAGGATATTTGGCAAATGATATTTGGCAAAATGATTGTAAATGAAACATTAGATTTTTTAAGATAGGACATCCAGAACTATTTTTTTGAGACAGAGTCTCACTCTGTGGCCCAGGGTAGAGTGGCATGGTGTCAGCCTCGCTCACAGCAACCTCAGACTCCTGGGTTCAAATCAATTCTCCTGCCTCATCATCCCAGTAGCTGGGACTAGAGGTGCCCACCACCATGCACTATACTGGATACTCTTTCTACTTTTTTAATTAGAGACAGGATCTCACTCCTGCTCAGGCTGATCTCAAACTCCTGGGGCATCAAAGCTCAGGGATCCTCCCACCTCGGGCTCCCAGAGTGCTAGGATTACAGGCATGAGACACGATGCTTTATCCCAGAAGTTCTTAATTTGGCAAAAAATAAATGGAGTGTCTATGATGCTCTATGACCTGGACCAGGAACAAGAGATAAAGATACTTTCTGCCTTCAGAAACTAAGAAAAAACATTTTAAAAAATTACTAGATTAGGGGTGGCGCCTGTAGCTCATTGAGTAGGGTGCCGACCCCATATACTGAAAGTGGCAGGTTCAAACCCAGCCTCGGCCCAACTGCAAGGCAGAAAAATAGCCAGGCATTGTGGAGGGTGCCTGTACTCCCAGCTACTTGGGAGGCTGAGGCAAGAGAATCTCCTAAACCCCGGAGTTGGAGGTTGCTGTGAGCTGTGTGACTCTATGGCACTCTACTGAGGGCGATGAAGTGAAACTCTGTGTCTACAAAAAAAAAAAAATTACCAGATTGGAGTAGGTTCTGTTGGAGTTGTAATAATTTTGTTCTTTAAGATATCAGTAATTGAGGTTGCTGTGAGCTGTGATGCCACTGCACTCTATCCAGGGTGACAGCTTGAGGCTCTGTCTCAAAAAAAAAATAAAAGATATCAGTAATTTTATTTTATTTTTTTTCCTTTGAGACAGACTCTTGCTCTGTCATCCAGGCTGGAGTACAGAGGCATGATTATGAGTCACAACTCCCTGTGACCTTGAACTCCTGGCTCAAGCAATCCTCCTGCCTCATCCTCCCAAGTAGCTAGGATATAGCTAATTTTTTAAAGTTTTCTTTTTTTTTTAAGCTTTTTATTTTATTTTTATTTTTTTGAGACAGAGCCTCAAGCTGTCATCCTGGATAGAGTGCTGTAGCATCACAGCTCACAGCAACGTCCAATTCCTGGGCTCAAGCGAGTCTCTTGCCTCCGCCTCCCAAGTAGCTGGGACTACAGGTGCCTGCCACAATGTCCAGCCATTTTTTGGTTGCAGCTGTCATTGTTGTTTGGCAGGCCCTGGCTGGATTTGAATCTACCAGCTCAGGTGTATGTGGCAGGCACCTTAGCCAGTTGAGCCACAGGCGCCAAGCCATAATTTTTTAAAGTTTTTGTTGAGATGGTGCCCTGTTTGATTTAAATTCCCTGCCTCAAGTGATCCTCCTGCTTCAGCCTCCCAAAGTGCAGGGATTATGGGTTTGAGTCACTATGCCAGGTCTAGTATTTTTCCTATTAACTTATAAGCACTCTGTATGTTTGGGGGAGACTGAGTCCTTTGTCTATCAGTTACAAAGTTTTCCCCAATGGTACACTTTCAATTGTGCATAGGGTGGTTTTTTTTTTTTTGGTAGAGACAGTCTCACTTTGTCGCCCTCGGTAGAGTGCTGTGGCATCACACAGCTCACAGCAACCTCCAACTCCTGGGCTTAGGCGATTCTCCTGCCTCAGCCTCCTGAGTAGCTGGGACTACAGGTGTCCACCACAACACCCTGCTATTTTTTTTTTTTTTCTGTCACCCTAGATAGAGTGCTGTGGCAACACAGCTCATAACAACCTCCAATTCCTGGGCTCAAGCGAGTCTCCTGCCTCTGCCTCCCAAGTAGCTGGGACTACAGGCGTCTGCCACAATGCCTGGCCATATTTTGGTTGCAGCTGTCATTGTTGTTTGGCAGGCCCGAGCTGGATTCGAACCCGCCAGCTCAGGTGTATGTGGCTGGCGCCTTAGCCCATTGAGCCACAGGCGATGAGCCTACCCAGCTGTTTTTTGATGTAGTTTGGCCAGGGCTGGGTTTGAACCTGCCACCCTTGGTATATAGGGCCGGCGCCATACTCGCTGAGCCACAGGTGCCACTCTAGGGTGTTTTTTTGACATGCAGTTATCATTATTATGTCTTCAAATTTATCAGTATCCTCTTTAAAGTCTTCTGGATTTTGTGCCATGATCAGGCCTCCCACATTCTGAAATTACAAAAATAATCCCCCCATGTTTTTTCTAGTATTTTTTTTTTTTTGAGATAGGGTCTTGATCTGTCACCCAGGCTAGAAAGCCGTGGTGTCACTCACCTGGCCTTAAGTGATACTCTTTGCATTGAATTCCCAAAGTTCTGAGATTATAGGTATGAGCCACTGTGTCCAGTCGCTTCTAGTACTTTTTTTTGTTTTGTTTTGTTTTTGAGACAGAGTCTTACTTTGTCACCCTTGGTAGAGTGCCATAGCTTCATAGCTCACAGCCTCACTTTGTTACCCTTAGTAGAGTGCTATGGCTTCATAGCTCACAGGAACCTCCACCTCTTGGGCTTAAATGATTCTCTTGCTTCAGCCTCCCAAGTGGCTGAGACTACAGGCATCTGCCAAAACACTTGGCTATTTTTAGAGACGAGGTCTCCTTCTAGCTCAGGCTGGTCTTGAACCTGTGAGCTTAGGCAATCCACCCACCTTGGCTTCTCAGGGTGCTAGGATTAAGGTGTGAGCCATCTTGCCAGCCCCCTTTTTTTTGAGAGAGAGAGGAGTCTCATTCTGTTGTCTCAGGCTAGAGAGCCCTGACGCGATAGCTCACAGCAACTTCAAACTCTTGTGTTTAAGTTATCCTCTTGCCTCAGCCTCTCAAGTTGCTGGGACTATAGGCATTCACCACCATGCTCAACTAATTTTTCTATTTTTAGTAGAGAGAGGGGTCTCATTCTTGTTCAGGCTGGTCTCAACCCCTCAGCTGAAGCAATGCTCCTACCTCGGCCTCCCAGAGTGCTAGGATTACAGGCGTGAGCCACTGTGCCCAGCCAACAATGCTAATCTTTTTTTTTTTTTTGCAGTTCTTGGCCAGCTGGGTTTGAACCCATCACCTCCGGTATATGGGGTTGGCGCCCTACTCCTTGAGCCATAGGCGCCGCCCAACAACAATGCTAATCTTAATAGTAATTGCTAACTTCTGTTGATCACTTATTGCAGGTGCTTTTCTAAGCAGTTATCTTATTTCAGATTTCCTGGTCCATGTGGTGTCCTTATGCAAATTAAAAAGGCACTCCAACTGGGAGTGGTGGCTCACAGCTATCTTCCTAGCATTCTGGGAGGCGGAGTTGGGAGGATTGATTGAGGTCTGGAATTTGAGATCTGCACAAGCAAGAGCAAGACCTCTCAATTAAAAATAGAAAAATTAGCTCGTCAAAGGTCAAATAATGGTAGTGGGGAAAAGATTCCCTATTTAACAAATGGTGTTGGGTGAACTGGCTGGTGACCTGTGAAAGACTAAAATTGGACCCACACCTCTCACCATTAACTAAAGTAGACTCTCACTGGGTTAAAGATTTAAACTTAAGACATGAAACTATCAAAGTATTATAAGAAACTGCAGGGGAAACTGTTGAAGGAATTGGCTTGGGTGAATATTTTATGAGGAGGACTCCCCAGGCAATTGAAGCAGTATCAAAAATACACTACTGGGACCTGATCAAACTAAAAAGCTTCTGTACAGCCAAGAACATAGCAAGCATAGCAAGCATACAGCCCTCAGAATGGGAGAAAATATTTGCAGATTATGCCTCGACAAAGGTTTAATATCCAGAATATACAGAGAACTACAATGTATTAGCAAGAAAAGAACAAGTGATCCCATCTCAGGGTGGGCAAAGGACTTGAAGAGAAACTTCTCCAAAGAAGAAGGGCACACGGCCTACAGACACATGAAGAAATGCTCATTATCCTTAATGATCAGAGAAATGCAAATCAAAACTACTTTGAGATATCACCTAACTCCAGTAAGATTAGTCCACATGACAAAATCCCAAAACCAGAGATGTCAGCATGGATGTGGAGAAAAGGGAACACTTCTACACTGCTGGTGGGAGTGCACACTAATACGTTCCTTTTGGAAGGATGTTTGGAGAGTACTTAGAGATGTAAAAATAGACCTTCCATTTGACCCTATAATTCCTTTACTAGGTATGTACCCAGAGGACCAAAAATCACATTATAACAAAGACATCTGTACCAGAATGTTTATTGCAGCCCAATTCATAATTGCTAAGTCATGGAAGAAGCCTAAGTGCCCATCAACCCACGAATGGATTAATAAATTGTGGTACATGTATACCATAGAATACTATGCAGCCTTAAAGAAAGATGGAGACTTTACCTCTTTCATGTTTACATGAATGGAGCTAGAACATATTCTTCTTAGCAAAGTATCTCAAGAATGGAAGAAAAAGTATCCGATGTACTCAGTCCTACTATGAAGCTAATTTAAAGGTTTCATATGAAGGCTGTAACCCAACTATAGCCCAAGAATATGGGAAGGGAGAGGGGGAGGTTACAGTAGAGGGAGGGTAATTGGTGGGGCCACACCTATGGTGCATCTTAGCAGGGTACAGGTGTAACTTACTAAATGCAGAATACAAATGTCTTCATACAATAACTATGAAAATGCCATGAAGGCTATGTTAAACAGTTTGATGAAAACATTTCAGATTGTATATGGAACCAGCACTTTGTACCCCTTGATTGCACTAATGTACGCAGCTATGATTTAATTTTTAAAAAATGGAAAAAAAAATTCAAACCGATGTTTTCAAAAAAGAAAAAAAAAAAAAAGACTCAGCCCTTCCTGCTAAATGACTGACTATGCTGAAAGACAAAAGCAAAATCATCAAACTATAATTCCTGTTGGCTTCACAGTTTTCCCATCTCTTGTGTCATTAGTTGTCACTTCAGTGATAGTTCCAGCGAATTTTCAGAGGATGTCAGGAGGCCACGTCAAACTTGAAAGACAAGTTGCTACATCCTACTCTCACAGTAGCCTTTGTCAAGATATCTTTCTGTTACTCAGGTAACGGTGCTGAGGATGATAAAATGCCTACATTCAAAAGTTCTCCCTGATTAGTCAGACAGAACACAGTAGTGTGGCTCCTATCTGAGGAGGTCTATTTATGTATGTGTGTGTGTGTGAGTGTTTGTATTTATTTATTTATTTCTAATAATTCCCAAAGCTCTTTTCTAATAATTAACTCATATGCATGTGCACACACATGCATTTGATATTTCTCATTTTGAATGTCTGCTATGGCTTATCCTTTCCACTTTTTATCCAAAATAAGTTGAACTTTATAATAAAAGAAAAAGTCTTGGCACTTAGTTCAAAAAGATATTTGGCAGATACCTTAGCCAAAGAAGAAAGAACAGAAAAACATTGTACTTCTGTTCTCCTAAGTCCCTTGTTCTCTCACATGTCTAGTTGTGATAATTTTTTTTTGGCTAATACAGTAACCATTTTTTAATGCAACATTTCCTGATGCAAATGTCTCAATAATAATTGATGCAGTGGAGGTTTTCTGACTGCCTATCATCCATTTCCTCTTCTTAATACCATCTTAGCTCCCTTGCATACAGTCTGGGGGAACTAGAATCCAGAATCTTCTATAATCACAAAGTGGACACATCCTGATACTAGCTGGGTCATGCAGATGCCCTCTTCTTTGCACCTGAGCTCCTTGGACAAAGGACAAGTTGCCCAAGATGGTTGGGTCTGGACTACACAATGCCCTGGCTGCTCTGGCCTCGTGGTAAGATCACTTGTTGCACCCTCAGAATCTCCAAGGCTGACTTGATCTTGCCTTCATAGCTTTGTTCTCTGCCTCCAAGCAATTTTGTGATATGTTTTCAATTAACTACTCTTTTCCAGCAGTTTGCTAAAAAGATACCAACTACCTCCACCCTCTTCTTACAGAAATTAGAAAACCAATTATGATCACATATTGGACTTGCCAGTGGATGATGGACAGAAACTTTGTGAGAAACCCCCTATCTGGTTTTGCAACAACACAAAAGTGTTCCCAAATAATAAAGGCATTAGAGTCACCAAGGTGAGGTTGGAGAACTTGAATCAGTTTGTTGCTGTGCTGTGAGACTGCCTGGATGTTGGATCATTAGGAAGAGAGCAGTTGAGACTTGAACCATGGGGGCTGAAAGTTGTAAATGGTGGTGCCCAGATGGGAGGAGGGAAGTAGAAAAGTTTTGCCCAGGCCATCAGAGTGCAGAGGTGTCATCATATCTTACTGCAGCCTCAAACTCCTGGTCTCAGGTGATCCTTCTGCCTCAGCCTCCCAAGTAGGTAGGACTACAGGTACATGACTTATGCCTGGATAATTTTTGCGTTTTTTTGGTAGAGATGGGGTTGCACTATGTTGCTCAGGCTGGTCTCAAACTCCTGGCCTTAAACAATTTTATTAGAATTTTGCTGTTTAATTGGTATTGTATATGCTATATTTTAATTTTATTTCCATTTGTTTATTGATAGTATTTAGAAATAAAACTAAATTTTTCATGCTGATCTTGTGGACAGTTACCCAATTCATTTGTTATAAATAATTTTGGATAGTCTACTTACATAATCATTTTGTTTGATAACTAGTTTATTTCTTCCTATCTAGTTCTTATTTATGTATTTATTTAGCCTTGTGATGGCTAGCAATTTTGAATATAGAGATGATAACAAGTATTCTTGTCTCATTCATGATCTTAGGGAGAGTATTCAATATTTCACTATTTAAGATAATATTACTGTGGGTGTCATGTCCCTTATCAGATTAAGAATGTTATTTTTATTCCTAATTTGCTAAAAATTTTTATAAAGAATGAATGAATGTTGAATTTCATCCAGATTTTTCTTGCATCTATTAATATAATTACATGATTTTTCTCCATTTTTTTGTTAATGGAATGAATTTCATTCACTGATTTTTACATATTAAAGCACTCTTGAATTCTTGGAATAAAAATTATGTTATATTATCCCTTTGATATTTTACTGGATGGTATTTGCATTTATTCTCATAAGAGGGATTGGTTTATAGTTTTTCTTTCTTATAATGCCCTGTCAGAATTTGGTATGAAGGTATTCTGATAGGGCATAAAACATATTGAAATGTGCTCTCTTTTGTCTTTTCTCTGAGAGTTTGTATAAACTTGCTGTTGCTTTTTTAAGTATTTAGGAGAATTTACCAATGAAATCATCTAAGCCTATTTTTGTTGTTGTGTTATTGTTTTTGTTGTAAGGTTTTTGATAATGGATTTAGCATATATTAGAATAATCATATTTTCTATTTATTCTCTTGTTTAAGAAGATGTATTTTAAAAAGTATTTGTTCATTTATCTAAATTGATGACTTATTTTAGACTAAAGTTGATCATGATATCTTCTTATTATCCTTTTAATGTCTGTTGGCTCTATAGTGATGCCCTTTTTACATTCTTTTTAAGATGTGTGTTAGAATTTCCCACTGTGAAATTTTTATTTATTTATTTTTTATTAAATCATAGCTGCATACATTAGTGCAATCAAGGAGTACAATGTGCTGGATTCATATACAATCTGAAATGTTTTTATCAAACTGTTTAACATAGCCTTCATGGCATTTTCTTAGTTATTGTATGAAGACATTTGTATTCTGCATTTAGTAAGTTTTGCCTGGACCCTTCTAAGATGCACCACCTTTTTTCATTCTTGATATTGGTAATTTGTGGGAGTTCTCTCTTTTTCTCTTGATAAGTGTTACTAGAGTTTATTGATTTTATTAATCTTTTCAATAAATAAACTTTTGGCTTTGTCAGCTTTCTCTATTATGAGATTGTCTTTTATTTCATTAATCTTTTCTCTGATGTTTATTATTTCCTTCTTTTTACTTTAACTTACTGTTCTTTTTTCCCTGAGACTTTTAGGTATAGGCTTAGATAACTGATATTCAGCCTTTTATCTTTTCTTGTATCTATAGTTATGGGTTTAAGTTTCACCAAGCATTACTTTACCTGTACCACATGAATTTTGATTTTTAATTTTAACTATAACATTTTCACTAAATATTTTATTATTATTTTTATCAGGGAAACAAAGAGAGATTTTATTTAGGGAGAAAAAAGAGAAAGTTTAGAGCACTTCCAAAGAGAGTTGGAAGTGGGTCCCTCTCATGAAGGAGAGACAGTAAGAGAGATCAAATTTTGATTCTTTATATCTTTATTATCATTTGTTATAATATATTTTCTAGTTTCCAATTTGATCTATTCCTTTGCTCATAGATTATTGGGAGTGTATTATTTAGCTTCCAAGAAGTTTGAGATTTCCTAGTTATTTTTTTCCCCTTAACTTAGTCTAACACAGCTAGAATATAGTCAGAAAACATTCTCTATTATTTCAATTCTCTCATATTTGTGAAAACTTACTTTATATCACCAAATATAGACATTCTATGTGCACATAAAAATATGGCATGTGTCAGTGTATGATGCACTATTCATTATATATCAATTAAGTCATTTTGTTGGCTTTCTTACTCAGATTCTTTATTTCCTTCCTGACACTTTATTTGCCCATTCTCTCTGCTACTGAGAAAGATGTGTGTTAGAATTTCCCACTATGATTGAGAATTTATCTGTTTCTCCTTTTAGTTATGTTCTTTCTTTTCTTTTCTTTTTTGTATATATTTGTATTCTATATTTTGGGGTGGATTTAGATTTAGAATTATATCTTACTAACAGATTGATCTCTTTATCATTCAGAAATATCCCTTTTATCTGTAGAAATGCTTACTAGCTTAAAGTCTATTTCGTATCATATTAATATTGCCTGGCTGGCTAGTGTTTGTATAGTATAATTTTTTACTTCCACTTCTCTATACCTCTGTATTTAAGGCAAGCTTTAAGGAAGCAGTATAGTGTGGATTTGTTTTCGCATTTACTCTAAAAGTCTTGTATTTTAATTAGAGTTCTAAATATATTTATATCTAATATAATTATTGCTATGTAGAATCCTAGTTGGAATTCTAGTTTTCTTTCACCACTGGAAAGATGTTATTCCATTGTTACATGGCTACCATAATTTACTTTGATAAATCATCTGTAAATTGTAAAATCTGAATTTTTTTCACAGGTTGTTTTTCAGATTTCTCTCCTTTTAAACAACAGTTTATGATGACATATCTAGGCATGGTTTTATTTTCTTTGAGGCTTTATCCCCAATACCTTACAGACAGTGTTAATGGAATTCTCTGTTTTTATGTACCTTCTGACCAACAGAGTTTATTAATTCAGTGAATTGATGTTTTTCATCAGTTTTGGAAAGTGCTGTTCAATTATTCCTTCAAATTTAGATTCTGCTCCATTTACTTTCTTATCTGCTTTTGGTATCTCAATAACATGTGAATTAAAACTTTATTCTATGCATTTTTCTTTGTTGTTCATTCTTTTGTTGTCTGTGCATTAGCATAGATATTTTTCTGTTCATTTGTTTTCAGTTCACTAATTCTGTGATTCACTGTGTCTACATTTCTGTTATACATATGCATTAAATTTTTAATCGTTAAATATTATACTTTCTGATTTTAGACTTTCCTTTTGAATTTTTCATGTAAAATTATAAAACTAGCAAAATTCTCCCCATTTCTCTCTCATTTTATCCATTTTCCTCTATCTTTTTGAATATATTATCAAACCTATTTTAAATTCTGTAATTTGACATATAGATCACTTGCTTCTGTTATCTATTTTTTCTCTTGGTTTTTGTTCATATTTCTCTGACTCGTGGTATATCATTCTTATTGAATGCCAAACATTGTCTATTGAAAGAATAAAGGCTCTTGATAAAGTTATAGTCCACTGGACAACATTCACTTTTTTCTGAAAAAAAGGTAGAGTTGAAGGCTGATTATCTAAACCAATAAGGGAATGAGCAGAATCTTTCCTATCAAGGAAAATGAAAATGCAATTTTGGTAATACTTCTTTTAATTGTTCCACTTTTTGAGGGTGGCCCACCCAGGTTTTCATCTGCAAACCAGACAGGTCTTTGTCTTTTCACTTTGAAATATAGGAAAATCCACTCTTTTTTTTTTAGAAAGTTTTACAGAATTTGGGCTCAGATTTCTAGCCTCTTGCTTTACAGAGCTTCACAACTCAGCAAATTACTTGAGGGGAGAAAGCAAACAGTGTATTTATGGACTACAAACTCTCCATTTTTATATTCCAGCACTTCACAACTGCCAAAAGCTGCTTTGGTTTTGCTGTTTCCTAGCATTTCTGTGCTGGTGTCAACACTGAAAGCTCAGCATCTAGCTGAGCCCAGAATTGGCACATGTCTCAAGGAAACAGTGGTTTCAGATAATCTGTGTCAATTCACTACCTTATTCAGGATTTTCACTTTCTCCTGTTGTATTCTTCCCCCTCTTCCTCTACCTATGGATTTTCTTCTTCTTAGTACCATAAGACTATTGTGAATTCTATTGTGTTTTTCCTCTCAGAGGTTTTGCATAGTTTTAGAATTCTGAAAATGTCAAAAATAGAAAACAATCATAGGTTTGATGTCCCCTGAACTTCAAATCTTGTCACTTTAATCCTGAGAGACCAATAAAAACTCTGTTGATTTCTCAGTCCCTTAGCAGCAGCCCTATACTTGGATCTAACCCAGAATGTTAGCCTCCATCAAGGGTTGAAAAATATCCCAGATAAAATAAGGCTCCAGATTGTTCATCGAAGCTCAATTCATAATTGCCAAGTCATGGAAGAAGTCCAAGTACCCATTGACCCATGAATGGATTAATAAATTGATATGTATACCATGGAATACTATACAGCTTTAAAAAAAATGGAGACTTTACCTCTTTTATGTTTACATGGATGGAGCTGGAAAATATTCTTCTTAATAAAGTATCTCAGGAAGGGAAAAAAATATATCCAATGTACTCAGTACTCCTGTGAAACCAATTTATAATCACTCATACTTGCATATGAAAAATGAAACACAACTATAGCCTAGGATGAAGGAGGGAAGGGGAGGGATAGGGAAAGGGAGGGGTGTGGGTCGATAGAGGGAGGGTTAGTAGGGGGACCACACCTATGGAGCATATTAAAAGTACAAGTTGAATCTATCAGGTGTAGAACACAAATGTCTTAATGCTGTAATTGGGTAAATGAGGTGAAAGCTATGCTGATTAGTAGTATGTAAGCACTCCAATTTGTACAAATAATCAACACATTGAATCCCATAATGGAATACATGTATTCATGATCTATGTACAAATGACTTAAAAATAAATAAATAAATGGCTCCAAGCTCAGTGCCTATAGCTCAGTGAGTAGGGCACCAGCCACATAAGCCACATACACCAAGCCAGTGGATTTGAACCCAGCCTGGGCCTGATAACAATGACAACTGCAACCAAAAATAGCCAGGTGTTGTAGCAGGCACCTGTAGTCCCAGCTACTTGGGAGGCTGAGGCAAAAGAATCACTTAAGCCCAAGAGTTAGCGGTTGCTATGAGCTGTGAAGCCATGGCACTTTACCGAGAGCAACATAGTGAGATTCTGTCTCAAAATAAATAAATAAATAAATAAATAAATAAATAAATAAATAAATAAATAAATAAATAAAATTAAATAAGGCTTCAGTCCCTCAGCTCACTTCTAAAATAAATAAATAAATAAATAAAATAAAATAAAATAAGGCTCCAGTCCCTCAACTCATTTCTAATAGGTTTTCTCTTCTCTGGGATTTTAGTCCTTCTAATTTTTGCTGCTTCTGTAACCATTTGATGCTTTCAAAATGTGAACTTAATTGTTTAACTGGCATTTCTAGTTCTTAGTATGAGGACTAGCATGGCTACAAACTCACCATCCTACCTTGAAGAAAATTCCATAAATGTGGTTTTATTTTCTTTTAATTTTTATTAAATCATAATTGTGCACATTAGTGCAATCATGGGGCACAATGTGCTGACTTCATATACAATCTGAAATATTTTCATCAAACTGTTTAATATAGCCTTCATGGCATTTTCAGAATCACTATATGTAGACATTGGTATTCTACATTTAGTAAGTTTCACCTGTACCCTTCTAAGATGCACCTAGGTGTGATCCCACCAATCACCCTTCCTCCACTCATCCTGTCTCCTCCCCTCCCTTGCCCTTTCCCTCATATTCTTGTGCTATAATTGGGTTTTATATAAACGTGGTTTTAAAGAGTGATTTTTGGTAGAAATATGACGTCAACAAGTGGAAAGACCTGATGACAAAACTGAATTATTTTTATTTTTATTTATTTTGCAGTTTTAGGCCAGGGCCGGGTTTGAACCTGCCACCTCCAGCATATGAGGCCGGCGCCCTACTCTTTTGAGCCACAGGTGCTGCCCTAAAACTGAATTCTTTACCTCCTAATTTCTTTTTTATTTTCAGGTAAGGGATTGAATTATTTCTAAGTTAATATAGGAAGAAAAATTGAGAGATGGCTTGATAGGAGGTCACCAAGTGGCTAGTGACTAACTTAAGGCTTTTCCCAGGAAAATACTTGATTGTAAACTTTAAGTTTGTATGAATAGGCATCAAAATAACAACATTTGGCCAGGTGCAGTGGCTCACGCCTGTAATCTCAGCACTCTGGGAGCTGAGGCGGGTGGATTGCCCTGAGGTCACAAGTTTGAGACCAGCCTGAGCAAGAGCAAGACCCTGGCTCTAAAATTAGCTGGTCATTGTGGCAGGCACCTGCAGTCCCAGTTACTTGAGAGGCTGAGGCAAGAGAATTGCTTGAGCCTAAGAGTTGGAGGTTGCTGTGAGCTGTGACTCCTGAGCACTCTACAGAGAGTGACAAAGTGAGAACCTTGTCTCAAAAAAAAAAAATCAACTTTTTTTAGCTAATGGAATTATAATTTTTTTCTTGGTGCTTATTTGTGTTTCCTAACTTGTTAATATTTTAACATTTTACATATTGTATTCTTACATCCTGGGAGGCATATTAGAGAGATTCAAACACATTTACTATTTACATTAGAAGTATAATTTTTAGCTAATCAAAATAATTAAATAAATTATTGCCCCCAGGAAGTACACAGTCCATCATTGCTCCAACTGTCCTTTGCAAATCACAATGAATTTTGGGCTTCAGACTTCCTGTTATCATTACCTCATTTCTTTGCCTTCATCTGTTGGTTGATCATCCTTTCTCTGCATCCTGTAGGCTCTTGGCCTTGTAATGGTAGATTTCAGAGGAAAGGTCACAGAGGAAGACATCCCTTATCCCAATTCAGGAGATACTGGAGGCCTGAGCTTTGGGGCTCAAATAGCCAGTCTTTGTATCTGGTCCTAGCTCTTCCAGCTGTGCTGAGCTCATAGTTTTGGGCCAGCATGGAGCCATGAACTCTCTGGTAAGCCATCTCCATTTTAAAGCCAAAAACTGTAAAATTAGAAGAGAGAAGAAGATAAGAGAGTAAAAAAAATTGCAGGACAAAGTCCAAAATACAGCACTATGCAGAGGGTGTGAGGGAGGTGAAGAGAAGGTATAAAGAGTGGGTTAAGTGAGCAATGCCTGTGGCTCAAAGGAGTATAGGGTGCCAGCCCCATATGCTGCAGGTGGTGGGTTCAAACCCAGCTCCCTCCAAAAACTGCCAAAAAAAAAATGCATTAAAAAGATAAAACTTAAGTGGGAAGGAGGAAGAGGAGAAGGGGCCTGCCGCATTCTGGGCAGGGAATCCTGCCACTTATCACTGGGAGTCCTGTGATAATTCTATGGGGAAGGACAGAGAGAGCTCTGTCTGAATGAGGTCAGTCAGTTCCCTCTAGTTCACTAGAAATGATGAGAAATTACAGTGCACATTGGATTCCTGGGTGTAGAAACACTAGTGAAATGGTGTTAATCAGGAAAGTATAAACAGATAAGGGGGCACAGATCAGGGCAGAGCATGTGACTGCATATCAAGGAGTCCCTGGTTCAAGATTCTGCTGTTACTTTTTGGCCCTTTTATACTGTCCACTTGCAACCATTCTGTTATGTGTCATGTTTAGTGACTCTAGATGTCTCTGGTTCCCACTTCACCACCTTTCCACAGATTAGATGCCACTTCCATCTGCTACACGTGGGGTTCAGAAAGGGGAAAATAAGAGGAAAGGAAGAGAGAGAAGATATTTCATCCTGCCTCACAACATTCGGTGCAAAGAGGCCCCTTATCATAAATGCCGATTTTAATTACAACTTGGTCATTAATCAGGTATGTTTTTGTTTGGAAATGATTATAACAACAGTATTTCCCTCATGGAAAGGGACTGTTTAAACTAATAGCTCCAAATTGTGAGTTAGAATATGATACAGGGAGCTTATCAAAAGCACATATCTTCCCTATATCCTCTCCCCAGAGAGAGGTTCAGGAGTTTTCAGGTGGTGCCCATGAACTTTTACCTAGCTCTGCCCACCTCACACTACTTCCAAGGTTCTGTTGGGCAGCCAGTCCTTTAAGTCCTGCTCTTCTAGGTGAATCTTATGAATTAATAGCATTGCCTTCAGCTAGGAACTAGGGAAGGAATGATGGTGGTCATCAGTAGAGGCAGGCAGGTGTGGAGAGGTGGGGAATGGTAGTAGGCTTACTAGGAAGAGGGTGTATAATGGCAGAGCACTAGCAAGTACACATCTCAAAATGGTGGCAGCCAGGGTGTAGTCATATGAGTTTAGAGTACTTATTAAAGGTAAATTAGCAGGTGGGGGTATAGCTCAGTGGTAGAGCATTTGACTGCAGATCAAGAGGTCCCTGGTTCAAATCCAGGTGCCCCCTACTTGTTTTCTGTTCACTCTCTAAACACAATGTTCTACTTCTAGTTCTTCTTCACCACAGTAATTCATTCTTTCAGGTGGGGAGACTGAGGAGGCTGGCTAGGGCCACCCCAGGAAGCCTCCCCAGAGGAACCCAATTCTCAAGGATAAGTCAGTGCTTATATGTTCTTGGGTGCATATTTCTTCTTTCTGTGCCCAGCATCTCAACTTTCTTAATTTCATTTTGGAAATTCACAGTCATAAGTGCTGATGGAAGACAAGTGCATGTCTCTGATTCTGGTTAAAAAAAAAAAGCCAATTATAGCCTTCTCTTTGATATTGGTGTGTCATTTGGGGTTCTCCAGAGAAAACAGAACCAGCAGGGTGTGTGTGCAGAGAGAGAGAGATTTTAAGGAATTGCTTCATACAATTGTGGGGGCTGACAAGTCCAATTTCTACAGGGCAGGCAAGCAGTCTGGAGATGTAGGGAAGAGTTGATGTAGCAGCTTGAATCTAAAGACTTTGGATACAGAGTTCCTCCCTTAGGAGACATCTGTCTTTTTATCTTAATGCCTTCAGCTGATTAGATGAGACCCACTCACATTTTGGATGGTAATTTGCTTTACTCAAAAGTCTACTGATTTAAGTGTTAATCACATTTTTAAAAAAATGCCTTCACTGCAACATCTATATTGGTGTTTGGCTAAACATCTGGGCAAAATAGCTTAGCCAAGGCAACACATAAAAGTAACCAGAACAGGTAGGGCAACTAATATGCAGTATATGCCCCTAAACAAGACTAGGAATGTTGAGTAAAGCACACATAGAGGTGGGGTAAATCTGGAATTCATTCTGGAGGTGCAGAGCTCTGGCAATGGCAGTGGGGCCAGTGACTACAACCAGGATTCACTGTGGCAGCTGCAGAGGCTCCCTAATTAGGGGTGACTGAGGTCCTGGCCGCCTGGCTTCTCTTGGATCCTACCCATTTTTTGAGCATGGCTCTTCAGGCTTCCCTATAAGGCCATCAGCTCCTTACCATCCTGCCACGACTGCTTTCTGGGTTTTCATTAACCTGCAATGGCTTCTTCTTTACTCAAAGAGCCTGGCTGGTCCCATGAATGGGTAACAGGCAAAAGATCTGGTCTTATTGGACTTGAAGATAATGAAAATGTAGGTAGTTTGGGGGGATCGAAATCTGGAAACTCATATCAAACAGTGGGAAAAGTTGAGTACATTTGAAACTCTGAGATTTTAAGTGGTTTCAGGGCAGATGGCTGATCCCATCACTTTAAAGAAAGCCAAAGAGAAAGCTCAAATGCCACACCATATGCGCAGAAACCTAGGTTTTTCTTCTGACTGTACTGTGAGAATCTCCTCTCCTGTCACTGATTAAGTGAAATAGCCAAAAATGAAAGCAAAGGGTGATTCTATAAGTTGTCAAATTTTAATGCCCATGGAATATACAGCTTTCCCCAGCCTTAGAGCTAAAAATAGGCCAGTAATTAAGGAAGAGTGGAACTTCAGGAATTGAAGTGTGGATTTATGAGAGCAGTTGAGAAATGCAAATTATACCAATTACTAAATCCGTCAAATCTCCCAAACTAGCCCCTTTGTCTTGTCTGGAAGCTAATAAGCCCAAATCGAAGGTATGTTTACTGTAAGAGGAGATGGTTTCTCCATCTCTCATTTGCTATTGACCTACAACTGGAGTAAGATCTGAGCTGTCTCTAGGCACAAATTGCTTGAGAGGTAAAGACTCACACAACAAAATCATTTTGAAATGTCTAAATTATATCAGCAAACATCTCAAGAACATTTGTGGTTATGAATTCCCGGAATATTTTAGAAAAGTAGGAGGGGTATAATTTTATGTCTGAATTTATTATTACTTGTGTACCCAATTAACATTGTATTTAAACTATCACAGCTAGAGCAGCTGGAATAAACTTTACTGTCTGCTTCATTGGTAGTTTAATTACTTACACCTGAATTTGCAGGCAGCCAATTCTAAATGCATTTAGGGGAAGGGAAGTACCCATAAATGTGGAAATTATTGGTGTCCTCTACATCTATGAGACTTCTGGAGGGTCCAGTATTTGGAGGAACATCAGCATATCCTAGATAAAGATATACTTTATCTTCAGGTAGAAAATAAAAGTCATTGGGGGCCAGATCAGGACAGCAGGGAGTGTGTTCCAATATGGTTATTTGTTTACTGGCTAAAAACTCCCTCACAGTGTTGTGTGAGCTGATGCATTGTCATGATGCAAAAATCACACCGTTCTCATGCCAAGATTTTCAGTTAACATTTTTCAGGGTGTCTTTGACTATTTTTTCGGCTTGGTTGTTATTAGCATATATAAAGGCTACTGATTTATGAGTGTTGATTTTGTAGCTTGACACCTTTCTGTATTCCTTGATCACTTCTAAGAGCTTCTCCGTAGGAAAAGTTTCTATATTTTTAAATGGCTGTGTTGGAGAACTCAATTTTGACTCTTGGTCCACCAGGCCTAAAATATTTATTAAATATTTTCTATCTGCCCTTTGTGGAAAAACTCCATCAACCCCTGATGTAAATTGTTCAACAAGTCATCAGATCTGCCATTAAAACATCTCTCAAATCCATTCATTCATTCATTCATTCATTCATTCATTCCCATGGGGCAGTTACTTAGACTCTCCAAACCTTGGTTTCTTGGGTGTAATTAGAGAGAAATAATCATATAAGTCATGTGAGAATTAAATGAAATGATGTGCTTGAGGCTTTTAGCATATTTCCTAGCAAGTATCAGCCACCGCTATAGTTATTATTTGAAGATAGGTTTACAATGCAGCAGCACAAGCCCAAATATATACACCGCAGTGATGCATCAAATAAGTGCACGCATATGTCCGCCTACGAGTGCAGGATATAGTTGAAAATGCAGGGGGACCAGAGGAAGCCACTTCAGGGTTTGAACCTTTGCTTTAACACTTGTGGCTGTGTGACCTTGAACAAGCCATATAAACCCTGAGCCTCATTTTCCTCTCTTGTAAAATGTGAATGATCAGATCAAACCTCTCTCATAGGGCTGTTATGAATCTTAAAGTTATTAATAATAAGACGCTGCCATCAGGGCCTAATACATAGAAGGTGTGCAGTAGATGTGAGCTAATTTATACACCTCATTTTCACTGTCATATTTTTACAAAGATCTATACGTGTGCAGTTGCAAACTCATCTTCGAACCATATGAGTAAAACATTCTAAATTTCCTGTATAGTTTTGTTCAGAAACCATTCTCCCCAGCTTGTCCAGTGCCTGCCACATCACAGGCCAAGAGGACAGGTTCAGTTCTCATTGGGACACATCCAGGGACCCTCCTGGTGACTTGAAGGCACTGGAGAAAGAAGTGTCTTGCCTCAAGTGGTTCTGTGCTTCCTTTTCAAAATGCCCCCAGCTCATGGAGTTAGTTTTGTCACCTCTTCTCTGCTGCTTCTTGAATCCTGTGCTCCAGGGTGTGTCAGGGGTCAGAGGGCCCATCTGTTGCCCGAGTTGACCATTGACATCCCAGGCAGAGTTCGCAATTTTTGCTACCTGCCCTGGGTAGGTGTTGGGAGCTCAGGGGACTAGCTCCATATGGCACATCCTGCATCCCCCCACACTGACCCCTCTGTCACTGGAGTGCGATCTCTCATCTGAATTACTGAAAGGCTCACAGGAGGTTGTTCCCTGGAGTCTGGGCATGGAAGGGAGGCTTGGAGGCAGACGTGGGCAGTTTGGGCAGGCTGCCTGAGGACTCACCATTTGTATAGACTACAGATGAGAGTTCTCCCGGGGGACATGCTGTGCAGCCCCCACGGTGACAATGGGCAGATATGGGTGGAGGAGGGTCAGGGCCAGGGAGGAGGCAGAGGAACAGGAAGCAGCTGGTCAACCTGGAGCATCAACCCGTGATATGAGGCCAGTGCACAGCTGCTACAAAGGGGACAGGACAGGGGCCTGGGCCTGCTCACACCCCATGTGGGAAAGGACAGAGCCAGGGAGGAGGATGGAGCTTTTGATCACACCAAGGAAGGATGCTGCACAGGCCTCTTTGTTCCCCGCACTCGCATCAGCCATGGTCTCTTCTGTCTTCCAGCCTCAACAGTGCGAAGGATGCACACAGGAACACACACAGAGAAACGTACACAGACACATGGAGAAAGCAAACACAAAAGCTAGACGCACATACCCACACACAAACACAAAAGCACAAACACACACTAATGCAAAAGCACAGGTTGGGGTCAGCATAGAATCACATACACACAGAAATGAGCACATACACACAAACACACACACACCATCACACGCATTTGTGCAAAGGACTTGGACCCTCCGGTGCTGCCGGTGCCATCAATGGCTTCGTGTGGTCTCTTCCGGAGCCTCCTGAGACACAGACGTGATCTCCAGGTCCTTAAGCCCCAAGAGGCCAAGGGCAAAGCCAGGCAGAAGAATGCTGGGGGTCAGAGTCAGCACCAGGGAATCGGCTGGCATGGGTTCGAACCCCAGCACTGCTACTAAGTGATGACATAGCCGGCCTGCCATTTTTCTCTTTGTAAGAAAGGGTGCTACTACTGACCCTTCTCATCAGGATTAAGTGTCTTTAACGTGCCATGTTCTTAGATGAGGTCTTGATACATAAAAAATGCTCAGTAAAATTATTTTCACGAACGCTGATTCTCAAACGCTACTGCTTCAAGAGTCTGCACCTGCACATTTTGGGGTCCCCATGTGTAATGACTTTGTTGGTTATTTCTGGAACCTCCAGAGGTTGCCTCTCACACTCTCACGAAGAATGATTGGCTTTTTTACCTCCATGACCTCCTGTTGAGGGGCTGTCTGCACTGCCTTAAAGGGGGTCTCTCTCTCACAGCCAGGCTGCTGGAATCCATTGCAAAAACCTCCGTTCTATGCCAGAACAGTTTCTTGGTCTTCCCAAAGCTGCCAGTGCCTGGCGGTGCCACAGTGTGCCACATCTGCTGTGGACCTTCATCGATTGCTGGGCACAGGTGGCAAGCTGACGGTTCCCTGACTCACTCTGATGCCCATACTCCTCGCGGTGCCAGCTCGTTCCCTTTCTCTCAACGTCCTTATAAAAACTCCTCCCCGCCCTTCCTCCTCCTCCTCCCCCCCCGTGGCTGGCCCAGGGCCCCAGCACCCCATGGCTGCTCCATCTCCCGTCCTTCCTTCGTCTGTGCCTGAAGCCCACTGAAAGCTGCTTTCTGTCTGCAAAGGCGGGGGCTCAAAATTCCTAAGAGCAGGTTTTCACAGGGAGCAGAAGAGGACACAGAATGCTGAAGGGGACAAAAGTGGCACCCAGTGGAAAAAGCAACCAGCTTGGAGCTAGGTAGACCTGGAGTCAAACCCTGAGTCTGCCACTTGCTGGCTGCAGGTGACAGCCATGGAATGTGTCACCTGGCAAAGGAGGGACACGGCCAGACACGTGTCAGTTCTATTTACCTCTCTGAGGTCAACGTGGGGGTCAGGACTCTTCTCATTAGCCTGGAGCACCACCTTTCCCCCCAGCAGAAGGAAGCTGCCTTTGAGTTCCCCACCCCCTCTGGCAGCCCAGAGTGAAGCCAGATGGATAGGGTCAGCCGTGAGGGGAAGGAGGAGATTCGGAGATCTGGGGATATCAGAGATCCAGGGGTGACCTGCCTAAACCAGCCACTCAACCACCCTACAAAGGCAACCCCAAAAGTGTCTGGACCATTGTACGGATGCCCTTTGTGGGGAAAAAAGCTGTGGAACCCTTCCCAACATCTTCTTTCTTCCAGGAGGTTATATGTGGGGTGGTTTCAAATGTAGGAGCAGACAAGACTGACTTTGAGTCTAGATTCTAGAACTTTCCATGCACTTACAGCATGTCCCCGTACCTCTCTGAGCTTCAGCTTCCCCAGCTGTGAACTGGATGCCTTGAGGCCTCTGGCAGTTGGGGGCTCCACTCAGCTGTGCCACGTTGATTGTGGGGCTGTCATTATAATGAGCTGACCACCGGTGGTAGAAATGCAGCTCTGAGGACCAGGCAGCCCAAGACAGGAAGTCAGGGTGCCACCGTGATGCTGTCTCCATCTGCGCCTTTGTGCAGAGCGGGGCTTGGACCTAGGACTCGGCCGATTTCCTTGTGCCTCTCCCCACTTGCTCCTTCCTCCCCATCCTGCGAGGGTGAAGTTAGAGCACCACCAGGGTTAGCAGGACGCACAAACTGGATTAGATGTTAAATCAATTTGGCCTTCCTCCCCGGGGGCGGCGCAGGCAGGTTCCACATGAATAATGATTTGTCTGAGGCAGCAAACTGGATTATTTGATCAAAAAGGGGAAAAAACAACTCGTGTTCATTTTTTAATAATGGTTTTTGCATCTAGTGTCCAGCCGGCCCGAGAGGAGGGAGAGGAAGGGGTGGCTGTCAGGGAGGATGCAGTGGAAGAGAGATGAGCAAAAACACCCCTCTGACAGCGGCTTCTCCAGCCCCAGAGAGAAGAGCAGGGGCTGCCAGATCCCCCCCTGCTCCTGTGGGTACGGCCTGCGGGCTCAGGATGGTTTGACGGTTATAAATCTTGGAGTTTTTTGAATCAAGAGAATAATGATATTTACCTCAAGTGCTTTGCAATATATGGTACCCTGTCTTCTAGCTTTGCTTTTACGATAGCTCATTTCATCTCTACTGGGGAGAAGTTACGACAGTTCAGTTTATACGTGAGGGAGGACGCAGAAGCTTCTGGAACAGCATTTCTCAAACTAGCACTATTGACATTTGGGACAAGATAATTCTTGTTTTGGGGTGGGGAGGCTTTCCCGTGAATTACAGGAGGTCACCCCCAAGTTGTAACAACCAAAAATGTCTCTAGCCAAATGCCCCCCGAGGTATAAAATCAGTGCTGGCTGGCAATCTCTGTTCTAGAATGTTCAGGTAAGTGGTCAGAGATCATACAGCTAATGGCTAATTTAGCAGGAATTTAAATCCAGGGAGTTAGAG
Organism: Arctocebus calabarensis; assembly: GCA_963573935.1. Classification (NCBI taxonomy): domain Eukaryota; kingdom Metazoa; phylum Chordata; class Mammalia; order Primates; family Lorisidae; genus Arctocebus; species Arctocebus calabarensis. Next base: position 24,025 of record CAUYON010027343.1, read on the forward strand.
ATTCTCTCCTAACTGGCTTCCATATATGAGGAGCCCCCCAACATAGTGAGGGCAGTGTAGAAACACTGAGGAGACACTTTCTTATATTCTGGAGAATTCTCATGAGGCAAGACCAGCGTTTCAGAGAAACAAGGGAAGGCTTTGTAGCACCAGGCTGCCTTCCTACCATGATAGGGTAGGGAACACTAACTTCTCACTCTATTTAAGCCAAATGTTAACTCACCCCAAAAGAATTTCATTTTTTAGTACGTAGACTTTCATTATGAAATTAATTGTATCCCATCCATGTAATTAATCAAAAAAATTCAATAAAAAATACTGTAGAATGTTTTTCTGTGTACCTACGTAGTATCTTCATTTTTGCCTCTTTATTTATAATCAGTCAAAGTTGGCTGATTTCTGCTGCTTATTGCTTGAGGAACAATTGTGGCAACTATTTTCATGTCCATTGACAGGACAGGGCTGTTTTATGAAGAGTAATTGCTGTTGGTACTTGAACACGGACTCTAGAGCCAGCTGACCTGGGTTCAGATCCCTGTCATGTTCTTTACTGCCTGTGTGACCTTGGGCAAGTTGCTTAACCTCTCTGTGCTTTGGTTTCCTCACTTGCAAAGTAAAAATAATAAAAATGTCTACCCTTGCAAAGTCCTGAGAGTTCAGTCATATAAATGACTTGATAGAAACATAAAGCTCTCAGAGCAGTATCTGACTTACAGGAGGTATAGTCTCAATATTAACTATTATTGTTACTGTTGTAACTACCTGCATCCTCCTCATTATATGATCTTTTCAAAGTCCAGCTAAGGCTGCTACTATCCAGGGTGGGGTCAAGAGTGCGTGTCCCATTTGCCACTCTTTCCCATGCATCTTTGCAGAATTCATCATTTTTTCACTTTTCTTTCCCAGCTCCTGGTTTTGGGTTTCTTCCTCTTGCAATTTTTATCATCTTCCCAGAGGGGGGCAGATGATTTAGGAATGAGAAATGGTAAGTATTTGATTGCATTTGCTAAAGAGAATCCACTGCGTATGGACCTTCTCTTGGCTCCCAAAGCATCCATGATGTCTCAGATTTATTTCTGGAAAGGTTTGTTCAGAAATATGAAAAGGACAGTAAACACTTGTGACCCCTTCTCAGTCGGTCTAGCCCTGTGACCTCACACTCCTTGGAACCCTTCCATTTTCCCCTGCTCATCAGAAAGTCCTGGGAGTCTGACTAATTTTTTTTTTCTTTTGTTACCATAGTAAGGGGCTTTCTTAGAAAAAATCTTGAGCAAACTGTCCAAGGATCACCTGGAGAACCGGGCTCTACATCTCAAAGGAGAGTGTCCAGAAACATCAGAGAAATGAAGAAAGCTGAACACCTTTATAAATATGCACCTTTATCAGCATTTGTTGAACGCTTACTATGTACTGACTGCTATGTGAAATTCTTTGCACAGATTTCCTCATTTAAATTCTTGATGCCTAATGGGCAGGTTCTGATGAGTTAAGAGTCTTTTTTGGCTGGGGCTGGGTTTGAACCCACCACCTCCAGCATATGGGGCTGGTGCCCTACTCCTTTGAGCTACAGGTGCCACAGATGGGTAGGTTCTGTTATATAGTTTCATAGGTAAAGAGATCAAAGCTTAGAGAGGTGAAGTAACTGTCCCAGGGAAATAGGCAGAGAAATCTTTCAGGCTTTAAGGCCTGCAGATAAATTGATATGTGTTAATTTGACATCTGAGAGGTCACAGGTGAAGGGTCCCTATATCTTTTTATACTATTTTGGCAAATTTTAATTGTTTCAAAATCAAAAGTTTTAAAAATTAGTTTTAAAACCCCCCACAGATATCAGCTGAACCTCTACCATGTGCAAACCCTGTGCCAGACCCTTAGGAATTCAATGCAAATAGCATGACCATAAACCTTGGCCTCGTGGAATTTTCGTCTCGTGCAGGGGTCACCAAACTGCAGTCCGGGAGCTGAGTGTGGCTGCTGCCTGTTTTGTAAGGAAGGTTGTTTTGAACATAGCTGCACCATTTGTTAATGTATTGCCTGTGGCTGCTTTCACATTGTCACAGCAGAGTTGAGTATCCATGACAGAGACCCTATGGGCCACAAAACTGAAAATATTTACTATTTGGCCTTTTACAAAAAAAAAAAAAAAAAGGAAGGAAGGAAGGAAAGAAAGAAAGAGAAAGAAGGAAAGAAAGAAAGAAGGAAGGAAAGAAAGAAGAAAGAAAGAAAGAAAGAAGGAAAGAGAGAAAGAAGGAAGGAAGGAAGGAAAGAAAGAAAGCAAGAAAGAAAGGAAGGAAAGAAAGAAAGGAAGGAAGGAAGGAAGGAAGGAAGGAAGGAAGGAAGGAAGGAAGGAAGAAAGAAAGAAAATTGCAGGGAATATAGAGCACTGGACCACAGAGAAAAAGCCAGTCCTCCTTGGCTCAGCCTGCCTGGGCTGCCACAACAAAGAACCACAGACTGCGGAAGGTCTGAACAACAGAAGTTGTTTTCTCACACTACTGGCCTGCAAGTCCGACCTTGGGTGTAGGCAGGTCTGGCTCCTCCCGAGGCCTCTCTCCTTGGCTCTCAGGTGCCCGTCTTCTCCCTGTGTCCTCACATCCAAGGCCAAATTTCTTTCTTTTCTAAGGACATCAATTGTATTGAATTAGGGCCCATCCCAATAACCTCATTTCAACTTAATTACCTCTTTAAAGACTCTGTCTCCAAATACAGTTAAATTTTGAAATACCAGTAGTTTAGTGCTTCAACATGTGACTTTTGGGGGAGACTACACAATTCATCCCAAAGCACCCCTTGATTAAGTGGGAATGGGAACAATTAGAAATAGCATCTTTACAGCTCAAGGCTGCACGAAGGCTTCTCAGTAGAGGTGACATTTTAACTGGCTCTGAGGATGAATTCGTGTTTACCAGGCAGAAAATGTGATTGGACACCCCACAGAAGCACACATCGCGTTTGGAAGGCTGGGGGCGCGTAGAAACCAACCACAGCCAGACCCACTAGGCGCTGGAGTCAGAGTGTCAGTGCAGCCGAAGGACCCAGCATCTAGACGTGGAGAAGGTGTCGCCCTTCTTTGTGCATCGAGGCTCTAAATTGCCATTCTGTCCTCTTTTGAGCAAGTGTCAACAGAGAACCAACAGAGGGGAGGATTTTTTTCGCAGGAAGCCAATGCTGCTCCCCGGACCTCAGGCAGGTCCAAGGGTCCGGTGAGCAGAGGCGAGTCTGAGATTAGGAAGTCAGAATTTCTCCCCTGGTCACTGTTCCATCAGACAGATCCTTGAGTCCCAGCCACCTCTCATTTATGGGATTCCCATTATCCTCCTTGGACGTTTAACAGTTCGGGCAGCCTGCACAGCCAGGAGCACAGACCCAGGGAAGCCACAGAACAGAGTCAGTTCTGCCAAAAGAGCTGCTTCCTCTCGCTCCCACGTCCCATTAGATCAGCCAGCCAGCATCCTCAGACAAAAAGACAGGCACATGGGGACTGCCCCTCCGGTTCTCCCAGCCTGGCCTCCCAGAAACCTGGTGCTTAAGAAACTCTCTCCATCAAGGCTCTGCCCAAAGCCCTTACCAGCCCAACAGGACTGAGAATTATTGTTTTCTCTTTGGTGATGGGGAGGGGGTCATTCTTTTCCCATCAATTCTTTCCGTTCACCTCCTACCCGCTACAGGCTAGCCTTGATTCCGTGACATGTCTCTTCTCCAAAGCCAGAACCTTCCTTCCTTTCTTTCTTTTTTTAAAGCAAAATCAGCCAAAGATTTTGTGTGCTAAGTGGGGAAAATATTTCATCTTTGGTTCAGAAACACCAGCTTAAGCCTGACAACTGATTGGATTCCATGTGGGAAAATCATGCCCCACCTGATGGATTTGATCAAACACACACCGGACCCGAGAGTATCTCTTTCTGCCATTTGGGGATTAAGGCTTTCTACAGCTCTTTCATTCTCAGCGTCTCCATCTCAACCAGCAGACTGCACTGCCCCATAAATTAGGCTGTAGAGGACAGCCAGGGTCATGAATCTCCTTAAACTTCACCTCTGCACTCCCCCTTCCCAGCCACTAGCACCTGGGCTGGGCTCACGTGGCTCTTAAGCTGTGACCCTGCAGGGGGAGCATCCCATGGGGACCCAGCTCTGGAGGCAGGGAAGTCATCCCTTCCTCCTGCTCTGTCTTTGCCTTTTTTTTACCCAGTGGTAGGGGAGAAGAGGGGGCTGGTATTTAGTGAGCACCTGCTTAGTGCGAGGCACAGAACCAGGCACTTTACATGTGTCCCAATGACCCTGCAAGATAGTTACCGCGCTCATTCCTCTTTATAGATGGGGAACCTGGCTTCAGAAAGCTAAAGTATTAATGTTGGAGCTGGTTTTGGCATCCTAAAGGCCATGACCTTGCAGATTAACCCCTCCTTCCCTTCCCTCCTCATTTCTTAATTCTTTCCTTTCTTCCTTCAAGGATTGAATTACTGAGCATCTGCCATTGCTATAAACCACACTCAGAAATGAGGTGACCTAAAGAGAACACGTGCCACACCACCTCCACCCACAGGGAGCCCACGCTGTAGTGAAGCTCCCAAGCTCAGCACACCCCCTTCTGGTAGATTTCAATGACATTTTTATTCCCTAGACTCTGATGCATGGTCTGGGTATAAAAATAATACTAATGTTCATAATGATACAGACAATAAACTATAATAAAATGAATGAGGAAGAGGTAGATATTTCTCATTAGCAAAAGGGAAATGGTACATATTTCATTGTTGTTTAAATGCTCATTTAAAAGTCTCTGGACACAGGTTACGTTATAATCAATGTTCTCTTCAATTTAAAGAGGTCAAGTTCCTTGTAGGATTGTTATTGAGGGTCTAACGAGTTCATGTCTATCACATTAAAAAATGTCAATTCTATAAACACTTGCTATTATTTTTGTCTCATTAACTTTGGGGAGCTGAGATCTTCCCAGGTTTGAGACTGGTAGGGCATCCTAGGAACTTTAATTTCTCATTTCTTCTCTTCCAACATGGCTCAAGATAGACTTTGTGTCTTTTCAGCATGATCTGTGCAATTATCTCATCTCTCTCTCGCCTGGTTGATGTCAGAGACCCCCAATCTACTTTCTCAGGAATGAGAAGTAATGTCCATTGGAACCTACTTCACTAAAAGGCCACTTCTGTGCAAGGGCAGAGTTCTAGCCCTTATTCTCTGTTTGACCTTGGCTAAGTTGCATAGTATCCATCAGGGTCCGAGGCAAGAAGCAAAGGGTATACTCAAATCAGGAAAACTTGAGGAGAATTTGATGAAGAGCTTAATTGTGAACATTGGGCAAAGTATAGGGAAGATAGCAAAAGGTGGGGAAGAACCCCAGCAGGGGTTGGAAAGGAGGGGTGCCATACGGTCACCCAACAAGGGCTGTGGACTTTGTTGGAAGGAACCAAAGATCTGAGATGACCCCACAAGTGAGGAACAGGGGGCCTGAATACATTAGACTTTCTCTCTCTCTCCCAAAGATATTCTCCACTGAACTTGCCAGTGTGTCTGGAATTCTGACCTCACTCTCTAGTGTTAAAGTCAAGTTCATAACACCAACTACCACTCTTATCTAATTCTATTAGCCTCAGTAAAGTTGAGGTCCAGAAATCAATTGGGAGGTTAGACTGTGTTTAAGGGAATTTCCACCACAGAACATCTGAAATTCATACCAGTATGGGAGCAGCCATTGCTTCTTGCCTTCTGCACCTTCCTCTTCTATCTTTCTTATTTCCTCTGTTGGCCCTTAAACATCTCTATCTCTTTCTTGCTCCCTCTCTTCTTGCTCTTTCTCTTCTGCATGTGTGTGTCTTGCCAACTAACTGTACAAATGTGAGTGTTAAATCTCTCTTTCTCTCTCTCTGTATTCTGTCTTCACTCTCTGTTTTCTGTCTCTGTTTTTTTCTCTCTCGGTCCCTCTTCCATTCTTGCTCCCTTTTTTTTGTGTATGTGTCTCTCCATAGCAAACTACGAAGGTGGGTGCTACAAGTCTCTCTCTGCCTTCTCTACCTCTGTCTCTCTCTGCCTTCTTTCTCTCTGTTTCTCTCTGCCTTCTCTCTGTCTCTCTCTGCCTCTTCTCTGTTCTGTCTCTCTCTGCCTTCTCTCTCTCTCCCCTTGACCCCACTTCTTGCTCTCTCTCCTCTGTGTGTGAGTCTTTATAACAATTGTACGAATGTGGGTGTCAGGACTCGTCTCCTCTCTGTCCGGCTGCTGCACGCTGACTGATTGCTGCTTCCAGCCATCCTAGGCATGGTAATCTCACAGTTAAGAGCATGGACTTTGGCATCAGAATAGCTTCAGTGTAACAATCAAATAAGATAATGCATGTAAAATACTCGACACAATTCCTGGCAAGTAGTAAGCACTCAGAGCAATTTTATTACTGCTTTTCTAAATGTAATATACACTCCGTCTCTAGGGCCTCATACCCCAGTTGCTACTGAATTCTCAAACCTGAAGTTCCTGGGCACTGGTTTTTTTTTTCTGCTAAAATAAATAAGAAAGATTGAAGACTTGTTAAATAACAATTTTAAAATTAGAAAAGCAATTATATTTTAATGTAAAGAAAACATTAAAATTATAAAATACATATTAACAGAGGACTACAAAGACCCAAACTCCCCAAATACATGGTTGTAATTTTCTTAAAACATTCCAGAGGAGAAGGTAGACACAGTTCAGGATGCAAAAATTGCTCTGAGTACAAACCCAGGACAGAGAGTAATGCCCCCCCTTCTTGCTGGGTGAGTTGGAGAAAGCTTCCCAAGGTCAAGGTGTTATTCCAGACAGGGAAATGGCACGTGCACAGACATGTGGTCAACAGAGTACATGCAGACCAGCCTCCTGGGGCCCAGAGGTGAGTGCACAAGGGTGGAGAATGACTGGAGAGCATCATGTGTTTGTGCCTTCCCTCAAAACCCAAATATTTTAGGAACAACTTCTAGCCACTATAGCAAGTGTTGGGTGGAGGTAAAGCAATAGCCAGAAGTGGTGGCCCATGTGTGGAATCCTAGCACTTTGGGAGGTCAAGGCAGGCAGATTGTCTGAGTTCAGGAGTTTAAGATCAGCCTGAGCAAGCGTGAGACTCTGTCTCTACTAGAAATAGGAAAATGAACTGGGTGTTTTCTCAGGTGCCTGTAGTTCCAGCTACTAGAGAGGCTGGGGGAAGAGGAATGCTTCAGCACAAGGGTTTAAGTTTGCTCTGAGCGATGATGATGCCACAGCACTCAACCCAGAGTGACAGAGGGAGACTCTAAAAACAACAACAACAAAACCCCAGCAATGAAACAATCCAACAAAAGCACCCTACCCTCCTGTATCTTACATTCTAGCTGGCAGAGTTCACTGTCACAGGGCATAGTGAGCAGAACAGTAGCCCCGGAAAATGCTCAGGTTCAAATCCCTGGCACCCGTGAACATGTCAGGTAAAATGCCAAAGGTGTGTTAAGGTTGCAGATGGTTTTTAACTTGCTCAGCACCTGATCTCAGAATAGGGACGTTATTCCAGATTCTCTTGGTGGGTCCAATGTAATCACAGAGGTCCTTAAAATTGGAAGAGGTAGGCAGGAAAAGAGTTGAGAGGGAAATCGGACTATAAAAGAATGACTAGAGTGATGAACACTCCCCACTGTGAAGACAGAGACATACAGAACTGAGAAATGGGTGTACCTCCTAAAAATAGGGGAAAGCCAGGGAAGGGAAGGTCCCCTAGATCCTGCAAAAGGAACACAGCCCTGGTGACACCTTCATCGTACCGTATGGACACTCATGTTGGCGGTCTGAACTATAGAACTGCAAGAAAATAAATTTGTGTTGTGTAAGTGATACACTTGTGGCGATTTGTTATGGCAGCAATAGAAGACAGGTGGTACCAAGAAAAAAAAATAGTTGGAAAAGTCCTGTCCCAAGGGGCTCTGCCTATATGGAGGGAAGAATTCAATGTTTAATGCAGCAATCAGGAAAGCCCTCCCCAGAAGGTGACATGTAAACAAAAACCTGAATACAGGGATGCAGACAGCCGTGTTGATACCTGGAGGAAGAGTCTTCCAGGGAGAGGGAACAGCAAGTACAATAGCTTGGAGGTGGGAGTGTCTGGTGAATACAAGGAATGGACTGCTGTGGTGGGAACAGAGCAGGCGCTAGGGAGAGTGCTAAGAGAAGACGCCAGAGCATCTACTGGGGCACCAACATTGGGGAGGCTTTTGACTTTTACTCTGGCTTCCATGGAAGCCCTTGGAAGGCTAAGTGCAGATGAAAGAGACAAGCTGTGATTTAATCACCAAAAGACTCACACTGGCTGTTGTGTTGCAAATAGACTGGTGTGAGGTTTGAGGCCATTGCAAAGACATGATGGCTCGCATGGCATTGGTGCAGCAGAAGTTACAAGAAGTGGCCAGAACATTGTGGACATTGGAATGACTTATCCCTAAGGGGTAGAGGAGGAAAAGAGCAGGGATTTGAAATTTGAAGAGACAAAAAGAAAAAAAAAAAAAAAAAAAAGCTAGTTCAAATGCTTCATGATCTGGGCAATTAAGTTAATCTCAAAACTTCCCATTTATTTTCAAGGATGACTCAACACTTCTCAGGTCTCTCGCAACCCATCTAGGTTTTCACCCCGCAGGCTTTCTCCAGGTCTTGTAGGCTGGCTGCCTGCTGGGAAGGACTGTGCTCCGACACCAGCAGTTGGAGTCCAAGTGGGCTGAGCAGGGCAGCTGCTCCCTGCTGTCATCGTGCAGCAAAACGGGGGTGGGGGTGGGGAGGGAGGCTCATGTATTTATAACTCCCTGAGTTTGCTCGTCAGCATCTTCCAGGACTCGTAACTGTCTGCGCCCTACACTACGGGGAGTTGCATCAAGGAAATGCATTAAGGAGGAGCAACGGGAGGCGAGGGTACCACTAGCAGGCTCCCTACATCTCAATTATTTATTGCTCATAATTTCCAGCAAATCGCTGGCTGTTTATTGATGATCATGCATTATTGAAGCATTTCCTAGGGCCGGGGCCAGGTTTTCGGGAGGTAGAGCTGGGACGTACTCTTGAAAGCTGTTAGACAAACCTCCGGGGAGGGCGGGGGGTCTCCAGAGTGGCTGGTCATTCACTGAGGATACACCTTTTAATTGTTGGCTTTTGTGGGAGCCTGGGATTGGTCGGGATCCAGCGTGCGGTTTACCATCAGCAATTGACGGAGCCCTGACGGTTTAGGAGTGTGCGTGTGTTAAGTTGCTTGTCTATTGGGATGACCCTAAAGCCCCCCAATGCCTGTGAGCGGTGTGCTGCTCACCAGAGTTTGGCGTGCCATCCTCCGCCTGTGTTCCTTTGGATTGAGCCGTTCCTTACCACACTCTTTGAGCCAATAATATGGCAACCAAGTTAAAAGACTGGTGATTATAAACCAAAGCACTTGCCAGAGGGTCTTTCAATATTTTAGTAAAAAAATACCACTGTCCATCCAGAAACCTGGAACTTCGCCTCTCGTTAGCTTTCTTCTTCCCGTACAATCTAAACCAGGCTCTTCCAGCCCACAAATAAATCCTTTTGTGTCGACCTCCATATTTATGTTCCGTAGTTGCCCTCGTCTCTACCTCTGTGCCACTGCGCCGTCACTGACACCTCCCATTGGTCTCCTTGTTTCTATTCTTCACTTCCTTTAATCTATTCTCTACCCAGCAGTCAGGGGAATATTTTAAAAACCAGAAGGCTGAGGCAACAGGATTGCTTAATCCCAAGAGTTTGAGGTTGCCGTGAGCTATGATGGCACTCTACCAAGGGTGACAGAGAGAGACTCTGTCTAAAAAAAAAAAAAGATTACCTTCATTTCCAAAAATACTCCAATGACTTTCCAATGCAAGCGGCACATAAACTCTTTTGCCTTGTGTACAAACTACCTCTTCACTGTCTCTTTTGAGAGGGACCCTTTGCACAGCTCCAAACTTATTGCCCTTGAGTGAGTTGCTTGAGCAAGCTCTTCCCACATCAGTGCGAAGTTCTTCTCTCTTTCAGAGGTGCTCCACCTCTGGAATTTCCGAGGGGCTCCCCCTTCTCATATTAAAGCCTAATGTTGATTAATAAATGACACTTGCTTAAAGAACCATTCCCTGGCCACCCTGTTATTCTCCATCGATAGATTCTAGTTTCTTTCTATATAGCTATTTTGTCTTTTGCTGGTGGCTTATATTTTCATTTACTTGTTTTGCTTTACCATCCAGACTCCATTGCTAGATGGTAAACTCTATAAGATCATCACCAGTGCCTAATATAAGATTTGCCATCAGTAGGTGCTCCATATATATTGGTGAGTGAATAAATGAAGTAATCATTTACGATCCCCAAATAGCATTTGTGAATCCCAAAAGTGAGAGCCATCTCTAACATGTTCCCAATCTCTGATCCCAAATCTCCCCCTCCTCCTGCCAAGTGGTGCTTCCACAGTTATAGGATCTTAGGATGAAAGAAATCAGGTGTTAGCCTCCTCCTGGAAGAGGGATTCCGATGTGATAGCCCTGGCAGATAATTACCCTTCTCTTCTTGAACATAACATGCCATGGACACCTCTGAGCTTGCCAAGCAGGCATTCTGTTGTGGAGCAACCTGTGCTGTTGGAATGCCCTTCCTTATAATGACTTGGAATCTGCCTTCATGGAGATATCCACCATTCTATTTACTTTAAGAAGCTGGACTCCAGAGTTTGTTTGCTAGACCTGAGTTTGAATACTGGCTCCTTCATTCATTAGCTATACAACTGTGGACAATTGGCTCAACCTCTTGGAACCTGAATGTTGTTATTTGTAAAATGGAGATAATAATATTATCATCACACCAGATACATACATAGGACAAAGTGCATAATGTGCTTGGCACAGAGCCTGGCGCCTCCTTCAATATTTTCTTTCTTGCTGGATCTTCCTTGTAGGTAAGAATAAATCTAATGATTTCAATGTGTCTATGTTACAGATCCATCTCTAAAATAAAGCCTGTTAGGCAAAATCTTTCCTAAGAGCCTTCTGAACCCAAAATTCCAGAAATATTTCAAAGGCCCAAGTCATAACTCCTATTACAATAAAAAAAATTCACCTCCACCTTATTCATTTACATCAGACAGAATCTAGGGAATTTATCTTGATGGAGTGAGGATGACTGAATAACTCCAAGCGTAATTAACCCACTGGAATATTTTTATTGTTGTAGAGATCGTTTTAATGCCCATATAATTTAATGAGAAACACAAACTCCATTAGCCAAATTACATTCTACTATTAAGGTCAGGCTAGGAGGAAAGCTATTGAAATTCTTCCTCGGCATTCTTCTCTCTGATCTCTCTCCCACGTTGAAGTGAGAATTTACATGCTGGTTGCAAAAGTTTATGTCCTCACCTTTTGTTGAGTCTGAGTCTAATTACTTAACATATAGTGCAAAAATGCCCGTGGCAATTCTAACACAGCTTTATTTACCATTGGACGAGAAGATATTTTTATCCTAGATCAGAAAACCTAACCCCACCCCCTGCAAAAAAAAAATTAGAATTGATAGTTGATAGGTAAAAAAAAAACTAATTCAAGAATTAACTAATTGCTTTTCCCCCAATCAGCTGATATTTATTCATTGACTGGAATCTTACTAAGTCTCTACTTAATTATCTACTGATGACAGATGACTATGAAATGGCCTAATTCATTGCTAAGAGACTTTCGACATAAACGTTGTCTAAACTTTCATGGACCCTAAGGAAATCCCCTCATGCCTTGGGAAATCTGGGCCAACATAAAAGGCAATGAGTATTTCACAATTTTCAAGATATATACAAGTGTGTAAGCTGGGGGCGCTGGGCTGGGTTTGGTCATGCAACCAAACACAAAAGCAGAAAATTCCAACCTCATCCACTGACACTCAGCCCTCATTTCTTCCACTGTGTTTCACTAGTATTTCTGCCATGAACATGCCCGGAGGTTTTTGTTGTTGTTTTTTGTTGTTGTTATTATCTTTTTGTTTGCTTGCTTCAACGTGTTCAGGAAGTTAGTGAGTGCTGACTCAGAACCCTGTGAAATCTTTCTTTTGGCGAGTGCCTGGAGCTGACTCTACAACCAGAGGAAGACTAGCTGGGACAGGGATCAATCTGGAAGCCAAATTCTTCTCAAGGGCTCCCCTGAGTCTAGTGTCCCGACTCAGAAAGCCCAAGACACAGGCCAGCGAGGTGATGGTAGAGCCTCACATCTTTCCTTTGAGGCTATGGTTGTGCGGCAGCTTGGTCCTGCCAGGGATCTGCACAGACTGCTCAGTCCTGTATTAAATCCGCATCCCGTTATCTGCCCATCGCCTCTTCTCTCCGCCCACTGCTTAAAACGCTTTGGTGGCTCCATCCAGAGTCACCGCCTGACGGTGAGACTAGGAGAGCTGGTTCTGGAATCCGACTCCACAGTTTAGATTGATGAACTCACTGTAATGTACAGTGATTCCAGCTGGTTCTGGAATCCGACTCCACAGTTTGGATTGATGAACTCACTGTAACGTACAAGATTCCATGTTGAAATCAAATCTGTGTTTGCAAAGTAAGAACTGTAGTTAAGTCTATATGTGCTGAAGGGCTTAGGGGTCAAATGTGCCAATGTCTGCAACTTACAAACACATATACCAAGATGGGTTTGTGGATGCTTAGGAGAATGAAGAGATAGATGGGTGTGTGATAAAGCAAATGCTGCAAAATGCCAATTATATCATCTAGGTCTGTGATCTGTAAAAACTCCAGCCACAGAGTCCGTGCCAGTCTATGGCCTATTAGGAACCCGGCTGCACAGCAGGAGGTGAGTGGTGGGTGACAGAGTGAAGCTTCACCTGACTCCTGTCACCCCCCAGATGGGACCATCTAGTTGCAGGGATACAGGCTCAGGGCTCCCACTGATTCTGCCTCCTGGTGAGTTGTGTGATTATTCATTATATACAATAGTGTAATACTAATAGAAATAAATGGCACAGTAATGCCCTTGAATCATCCCCAACCACCTGCCTGCCCCCACAGTCAGTGGAAAAATCATCTTCATCAAACGGTCCCTGGTACCAGAAAGGTTGGGGACCGCTGACCTAGGAGGTGGGTATGCAGATGCCCATTGTACGATTCTTATGACTTTTCTATATTTTTGAAAATCTTGTAATAGAATTATGAGGAAAAAAGAAACCTAAATCAACTAAGTGATTTAAGGAAAACTACACATATTCATCCATAAATAAACACGTAAACCATCTTGCCTATTCATTCTCCTGCTAAAAACTGTTATTTGAATCCCAGTCACTTTGGGGGTGAATTCCAAACTCCTTACCCAGCCCCCTACTTCTGACCGCTGCCTTCGGATGTCTCTGCGAGCACCAGGAGGTGCTACCACACTTCACACCTGCTTCCCTTTGCCCTCTCTGGGTCCTCCAAATGGGAAACTCTACCTTCCTTCTTGTCCTCCCTGCCTGGCCAACTTGGACTCGTTCCTTAAAAGCCAACCCTGGCCTGTGGTCTTTGCACTTGGCATTTCAAGTATCAAAACAAAATGTGCTCTGCTAATTCAGTTCATAATTCCACCTGATTGCCACCCAGTCTGTTCTACTGACTTCCAATTCCGGGCAATACAGTAAACAGGCAGGTTCTGTTTTTAACCAATTCGCTGAGAGGACCGGTGAGCAGACAAGGTCACTGACGCAGCCCCGTTGCAGCCTCACAACTGTCTTCTGGTGTCTCATTCTTTAGTCCTCACTGCTGGGTGAGAATTAGCCGGTCTGCAAAGAGGCCCCACAGACTGGGTCAGACATATAGACCGCCTCTCCCCAAGAAATGTCATGAAAATCTATGTCAAATGTCTTAGTTAAAATCAATATAGACAGTCTGCCATCTTCTTCCCTGGTCCCAAAAGAAGAAATGAGGCCAAGTGAGCAGAAAAGAGAATGCCCATTTGGTCCCTGCTAGCCATGGCTTTAAGCTGTATTTTCAGGGCCTGACTCGCCTTATCACCATGGGTGTCTTTCCTGTGCCTCTCTGTTCCTGTCCACTCTGCTCTCTGTCCCAGGAGGCTGACCCCAGTGGTCTGCAGAAGCAGCTCCTTGCCTTCCTGGTGTCCACTGTTCTCGGGCAATTTTTTTACCAATTCCCTGATAGTATTGGTGAGCAGATGAGGCCATTGATGGGGCAATGGGTGGCACTGGCAGGAGACAAGTGAGGTCGGGTATTTATATCCCCGGTCACCTCCCTGCCAGGTGCTGAGCTTGTCTCTCTCCCTCTTGTGAATCCCCTGCTCCTGAGAGGCAGCACTCCTACGCTGCTCTCAAGCGCTGGTTCCCAAAACTGGTGTCCTAGGCCTGGAGGTTGTCACAGCTTCCCGATGTTGCTAACCGCAGCGTGCTTCGCTGTCCTTGTTTCCCCCGGCCGTACCTCCTCTGTTCATCTCTAAGCTAAATAAGTGCCTCTCTGTCAACCTCCCCTTACATTACCCGATCTGAGCAGACCATGCACACGCTGCTGAAAGTCTGATCTCTGCACAGTCTGAATTACCTTCTCAGCACTGGGATATCTCTTAAAGATGTGCGTCTTTTTTCTTTTTCCGTTGTCAAAGATGAGTGGTGCTTAGCAGGGATTTGTCCTATTCACGCTTAAGACTGGCCAAGCCTGAGCTGATTCTGAGAGTTCCAGGATGTCTGTCTTGCCTGATGATTCAGAATCTGGCGGTGACAACAGCAGATGCCCCTGCACATTGTACATGCAGTTAGTTGGCGGATATTTTGAGAACTTCTGTGTGCCAGACAGTATGTGAGTCAACATGCAGACAGACAATATGAGTCCAAGGTGGTCAATGGCCCTAGAAGAGGCTGAGGTGGGAAAGTCATAAATTTAAAAATGTAACCGTAAGGAACTGTTGCACACACAGAGAGTGCTTTGGAAACATAGCATAAAATAGTCTCTAACTAACTAGGAAGAGGTTGGAGCAAAAGGAAGCCTAACACAGTTGTGGGATGTTTGACCTAGGTTTTGAGAATCAAATAGGAATTTTTCAAGGAGGAGAAGTCCAAGCAGAGAGAATGATGTGTATAAAGACAAACAGATATAACCCCCTAAATCCCAGCCATAGGTGCAGGAATGGACACAATTTGCCCTTTTGAAAAAGTTAATCCCCAGCCTTGTACATGAGCTACTTAAAGAGTATCTCTTTTTTTTCCTGGATGGTGTGGAACAAATATGTGAGGTTCAGGACTGCTGGAGCCACTCTGCTGTCATTAAAGAAGATCTAAGAGTTACTAAGGGGTTGCTATATGGTGTGTGACACAGGGGGAGACAAGATAAAGAGACAGAAAGAAACTGGATGCTTCATACCGTTATTAGAACTGCTGGGTCAAGCCTTACCTGAAGCCCATATATACCTTGATTTCTCAATTGTGAGAGCCAATGTATCTTATTTACTATTACAATACATTAGTGTCCCCATATATGGATTTATTTTCCACAATTTCAGTTAACCATGTTATATTACAATAATGTATTTTGAGAAAACATTATTTTTATTATAGTATATTGTTATAACCGTTCTATGTGATTATTTGTTGCTGTTGTTAATGTCTTATTGTGCCTGACTTATAAACTAAAATTTATCATATGTATGTCTGTTTCTGGAAAGCATTGTATGTACAGGATAAGATACCATCTGTGTGGTCAGGCATACTGGGGTCTTACAACCTGTGTGCTGAGGAGAAGGGGAGATTATTGTATTTTAAAATAGTAACAGGAAGCCTGGATCCTTTCTGGAATATTAAGGGGAGATGAAGATAGTATTGCTCGAAGCACAGCAATACTTTTATTATCCATGGCCTTTTTATATCTTACATCCACTTCACACTTGCTCTGTTATTGGGAGCTGCTTATTATCCATGGATTTTTAGATCTTATACCCACTTGCTGTGAGTGGATATAAGATCTAAAAATCCATGGATAATAAAAGTAGGGATGACACTTTTGATGTGAGCTGAGTCTTGGTAAAAGAAAAAACAGGCAGAAGGAAGAAGACAGACTTGAGCTCATTTCCAAAGGGTCTTCTATGCCCTAAGTAGCAACTTGACCTTTCATCCCTCAACAATAGGGAGCCATAGAAAGTTTTGTACAGGAGAGTGCAATGAGCAGTGTTGTATTTCAACACAAACAGACTCCTGAGCATGGGTGGTGCTCTGGGGTAGATGGTTTGGCAGGCTTCTTCCTCCTACCATGTTTTTCTCTCTTCACTGAACCACATAACTACCTTGCTCACAAGAAAAAGGCTATTAAAAATGTATTCTATCGATTATCCTCGGCCTACAAACCCTGCTCCAAGGAGAAACATTTTCCCAGCCAAGCCCTTGCCTGCCGGGATCCCTTTTCTCAGGGAGAGTTTGAGGTGACACCTGCGTATCTGGTGAGGGTGCTTTCTCATTTGAGGGGTCAGGAGAGAGATGGGAGACCCCCTGGAGCACTGTTTCAGAGATTGCTTTTCCCACCCAGTGGAGTGAGGTGGTTTCCTGTTCTAAATATTTAACGTGATGCTGTCGGTGTGTCCGGGTGAGAATTTACAAGCTGATGTTTATGAAGGGGGAGGGGGAGGAAGACCAAAAGAGACATACTCAAAACAAATCCAACCAAACAACCTTAATCCCACCCCCACTCCCAGGACCAGGGGACTGCCTGTGATTTATGGCTCTGCTTTGCAGGGGGGAAGGACAGCTTTTCATTTTGTTAAGAGGGGCTGCAACTACAAAAAGCAGCTTTGCTCAGCTCTTTGAAACCAGAAACCCCAGTCCTTTGCCCTGATAGCTTCTGAGCTGAGCCAGAAAGAATGTTCTGTGTACACTTTTAACTTTCCTCCCCTCCCCAAGAAAGGGCTCTGCAAGTTTTCTTAGTGGGTTCACCTCATGGCGAGAAGGAAGACCATCTCTACAATGGGCAAGGGGTTCTAATCCGGTATTTGCATTTGGAAGTCTGGGAGGGGTGTGTGTGTGCACGCACGTGGGCATGCTTGAATCTCTAGATCAAACGACAACTTTGGAACCCCTAGCACTGGCGTGGGACGCGAACCTGAGCATTAACATCTCTTCTCAAGCACATTTGCTGAGGACAAAGGGCTTGATGGGAGAGAAATTGAAGTCGCTGACTAGGAGTAGAAGCAAGTTAAGGGATGGGGCAGGTTTTGAACCCAGGGGACAGTCCCATAGAGACTGAGCTTAGGAAGCTGATTTCTAGACTTGAGAGAAGTTAGAGTGATGGGCTTTGAGGAGCACAGTCTTGAGAGAGAAGGAGTTGTTACCAGAAGTAGAATTCTGAATTTTTAACAGCCAGTAAGTATGGCACAGACACAGATCAGTCAGAATAGATATCAGCTGCAAACAATCAGAAGAACTGTACCGGCGCATACTGGCTAGGACAAACACTCTGTGTTAGGAAAGGGACAGGGGTAGCATCTTGACTTGAGTGAATCTCAAATCATGTCATCAGTGTGGCTGCATGAAAAGAAAGACAGAGAGAGAGGGAGGGAGGGAGGGAAGGAGGGAAGGAAGAAAGGAAGGGAAGAAGGAAGGAAGGTTCACTCATGAATTACTTGATGAGAAAACGTTGTAATACAGAAGTAATCTTCCCCAAAGTGACTCCACAGCGGCGGTGGCAGGGTGGGGAAAAAAGCTCTACAGGCTATCAATAGAGTTTTTTGGATAAAGGAATTTAGAGAGCCAAAGAGTGACTTCATTTTTCCCCTGACTGCAGGACTTCTCAGAGCTTTTAACATGAGGCTGGGCTTTATAAAGGTATGTAAGTTGGAGGTGGTTAGAGCATGTGACATGGCTCAAGCTTGTTTGAATATTGAATTACTTTCTTAAGTAGCATTTTCTGGAAATAGTAGTACTTGGACAACACTTTGGAAAATGTGGTGCTAGAAGTCATCAGATAAAGCTAGTTTATCTGGAAATTATTCACTGTCGGTGGAGGTGATATACTGAGCCTGGATGGGGTTGCTGGGGGCGGAGGTTCTCTAAGGAGGAGGTGAATTTCAGAGCTCATTCCAACTCTGGGATTCTGGGACTCTGACTCAGCAGGACACACTGGGAAAACCAGACTTTATGGGCTTATGACCACTAAATTTTATCCAAAAAAGAAATTCATCTTCCTCCTCAATGTGCACTGGCCTCTTCTAGATCCTACTCATGGTTATCATCAATACTGTTATTATTAGTAGTTAATATTTATAAAGAGCTTACCACATGCTGGGCACCTTGCCAAGGGTTTCCATATTTTATCTCATTTAATCACTTCAGCAAAGTGATGAAGTGAGTTATGTTCCTTTTAAGCACAAAGGCTCAGAGAGTTTACCTGACATTACCAATGTTACATAGTTAAGCCAAGAAACAAGTCCACATCTGATTCTAGAGTCTGATGTTGGCCAAGGAATGACAATTCTAGAATTAGGATTGAAATCCAGAATGAGAAAAAGAAAAAAAAAACAACCCTGACTTATGACTAGCACTCTATCATTGACGTGCTGTGTGACCTTTAGCAAATTACTTAACTTCTCTGTACCTTAGTTGTCTTTGTCATGAAGTGGATCCTATCAAATCAACTGTGCTTTTGGGCTGCATCAAAGGAGATGTAAGTGACTAGAATAAGCGCTAGGCATTTACTCATTCATTTGTTCATTTACTTACCTGCCCATTAATTCAATACCACCCCTAGAGCACCTAGTTGGTTGTTATTTATAGAATCCTCAGAAATACCGAATGTCTCATTAGGGGATGAGGAAAGTTTTATTTTTTTTTTCCTGATCTAAGAGTCCAGGCCAATTCTGACTTTACAAAAGACTCACTGTATAGCAAATTACTTCTCAGTGCCTTGGTTTCCCCATCTATTAAATAAGGAGTTAGAGTTATATGCCTTCCAACAGTTTTAAAGCAGTATTTCCCAAAGTGTGTGCCATGGTTTCTGGACTTGACCCAAGACCTGCTCCATTTTAATGTCTGAGGTGGAAATGTGCATTTTTAACAAGCTCCTTGGTTAATGTGCATGCCCGTAATTGGAAAGAACTTTTCTAAACAATTCAAGAACAACGTGTCTTCAAAGCATTTTTGTGAAAAACAAATTTTCTATTCTGCAAAAGATGGGGGGGAAGGATGGTCACAGCCAATTTGAGAAAGGTTACTATTGTAAATCGCTTGTGGAGATGTGCAACCTACGTTAATTAGCACATCAAAGGCTCTGGAAAGCCCTGTAGAAGACAAATCTGATGAAGGGCATTTAATCAAGTATTTCTCAAGTATCTCTTGTATTCGATGATCAAACATTATTTTTTCCGAATATCACCCCCTTGCTCCCCACCCTGGCCACCTACCCAGCATGCTGGAAAATTAGCATTCTGCAGAGCACATTTTTAGAAAAATAAATCTAGGCAATTGATATAAATGACATCTGTGGGGGCTCAAAGTTAGAGCTTATATATAGCATTTGGTTGGTTGCCCAATGATGGAAATGAAAAATAAATGGATTCTAGCTTGAAAGGTGTGTTGCAGAGTTAATAGGAACCTACTCACCTCTATTGGAATCTCTCCTCTAGAGCACTTAGGAACTCCCCAAAATAGCATACTTAATCCTTTACTCCTGACTCAGGGAAGGAGAAGGCAACGGCCTGGGTGATTCAGCCTTTTGCTCCCTTTTGAAACTGTTGACGTAGCCATATAACCTCTTTGATGGTGCTGAAGTCAGGGCTTTACTCATCTCCTGGGCACCCAGGTTAGAAGAGCTCAGATTAGCGCCATGACTCACAAGTTTACCCTGCCACTTACACGCGTTATTCCAGAACAGAACACAGGTTGGCAGCACCACGTGTGAAATTCCTTGGTGCTGCCCAGCCCCAGCCCCAGCCCCAGCCCTGAGGCTTACTGGTCAGGTGGTCCAGTAATGTAACCTTCTCATGCCGATCCTGAAGCTTGCAGCTCAGCACCGGTGTAGGCACACTGGCAGGGCTGAGTCGCGGTGATCAACCCCTACTTCCTCATTCTCCCTAAATGCTCCTCCACTGTAGAACTCCAAACTCACAGGGGAACCTGAGTGGACCACAAGAGCTTCGGGCAGTACCCGGTCCCTAAGCCATGTGACATGTCAGACAGACACCCCATGGAAGGGAAGAAAAAGAAAATCTGCCTCTTGCTATTGCAGAATTTCTTAGCTTCTGTCTTGAAGATGGGTGTGGCTTGGAAAGGGCAAATCAGACCTCCTGAGATTATGTCACAAGGCACATGTATCAGGTCAGGAGTTGGAGATCAGGCGTTCTCAACATTCCTTTCCACTGCATTGATCCATGTATTCCATTTAAAATGCAGCCTCCTACTGAAATACTGGCTCCACGGAAGCAGAGCACTTTTCTGTTTTGTTTATCACTATCCCCCCAGTGCCTAGATGGTGTCTGGCATGAAGTAGGTGCCCAACAGAGAAATATTTCTTGAAGTCAACCAGCAATCTGCAGCTTGAAGATGCTCTAAATTGTTCAATGCTTCTGTGAATTCTTTCCCCTGAATCTATCCTTCGTGACTGGTGATGGAGTCCAGTAGTTGGACATTATACATGGTAGCTCAGAGCTAGTCCCTCTGCAACAAATTCAAAGTTTCTTATGATGTGGCCTTGGAAATCCCAGGATGTTACTTTTACCATATTTGGTTGATCGAGTGAGTGTCTGTGACTGGTCCAGATTCAAGGGAGAGGGGAATTAGGTTCCATCTCTCAATAACACATATAGTAGAAGTCCTATCCCCAGGGAGTTGACTATTTCCTCAATAGGCGAAGCAGCAAATGATCTGTGACCCTCTTTAATCTATAACATCTACCTTTCAGGGTTGTTGAGAGGATTAAATATGATGATTAATACCTGGTGATTTTTTGCACCTTAAGAAAGACACCTCTCTTCCTTGGGGGTGGATACAGCTCTTTGCAGAGCAGAGGGTGAGCTTAGAGAGCCTCTGTGCTTCCCTTAAAGGTGGTCTTGTGCAGAACACAGCCTGCACAACTGTACATGGCAACAACAGGTAACACAGGGAAAGTGAAATGAATGCTATCCGTTGGGAAAAGGAGCTGACACCGCTGCTATGATGGGCGGTAGCTGTTTTGGCCAACTTGGTTTCCTTTTCCTTTTGGTCTGCCCTTTTGGAAACCATCCCCACTCACCTCTGTTATGTGCAGTCTCAATAGGACAGGCAGCCACGTCCTGCCTACCTGGAGCTGAGAGGCTGTCATGGTACCCTAGTAGAGCTAAACGAACGTTGTCTCCCTGGAATCCAAATCTTAATCAGATGAGATAAAGATTATTATTATTATAATCACCCCCAAGGAAGTTCCTGGGAAGAACGGTGCATTACTTATGCCTATATAGGTTTTAAGACTGACCACTTCCCTGTCCCTTCTATTTTGCGAGCTACTTGATATTCTTCTAATACAGCCATTTGAGGCATGTATTAACCAGAATAGGTTTCTGTTGCTTACAGTCAAATAACCTGTAAAGATACTTATCCTTGGTGTCTTTGTCCTGACTGTGCCTCTGTGTCTTTTCCTCGGTGCTTCCTACACTCACATCTTCATGGCTGGCCTCTTTCTTATTGCCTCTTAGCCCTAGCAGTTGGCAAAATGTCATCTCCAACATTTAGTTGGTGTTTTCTCTTTTGGATTAAACCATCAACCAGCAGTTCAGTGTAATAATAATAATAATAATAATAATAAAGCATACATCGATTGGAAGCCAGTCAGTACAAACATGTTTGAATCCAAGCTCTGTGAAAGTAACATCTCAGGTAGGAAGGACATCAGCCCCTGCTGATTGCCTTCCACCTCCCCTGAGGGTCTCCTGTTTGCCCAGCTCTGAGCTGGACTGCTGGGAGGGATACGGTACCATGGGGTTCAGAATGGGAGCATGCAGGCTAAGGAATGCAAAGACATCAGCAACCATAAAGCAGCAGGTGGGCCTTGTGAGCAGAATGCTGCCCTGAGGTCTGTCCTCCAGTGAGCACCTTCCAGGTGCCAGCTCAGCACTGAATGCTTTATATACACATCTCTGTATTTCATTCTCACAATAACCCTGTAAGAAAGACCTGGTTATTATTTATACTCCACAGAAGTAGAAACTGTGGCTCCAAGTTGCACAGTGAGGATTTGGCGTCAGAATCTTCTGACTCCAAATCCATTCTTGTAACCAGTGTACTATGCTGTGGGCCATGACTTGCTTTGTCTTCATATTCCCTTGGTTCCCCTTATGAGATGTAATAGTCCCCTAGAAGATCTCAGCTAGAAGGGGCCTGCTAGTTCTGGTGACAGCAAATGACTTTTCTTTTGGGGGTCAGTTCCACGTAATTGATATTCAACACCTGGACTGCCAGCTGGGATCCTGGTTATTGGGTAATTTGAGGAGAAATGAATAAAGAGCTACTTCCAGAAGCATGGAGAGGGCTTAGGAGCCTGCCAGGGTTTGTGCAGCACCACGAGCCTAGCAAGGCTGGGAGCTCTTATCATTCTTGGGCCACAGGCAGGGAGAGAAGGGAGAGGTCACCGGAGTGCAGAGGGTGTGGCTGGTTCTGGAAAGGAGGAAGTTGGTGGGAGCTCTGGTTCTTGGTCAAGGTACAACCAACCCATGGTGACTCTGCAGAGAGGGGGCTGGGACAGAAACACCTCGATCTTGTTCTTGTCCTCTGGGGACGTCCTGTTAGCACTCTCCATTGGCTGAGTCCAGCTGGGACCCTCAGGGCAGAGGCCCCTCAAAACAGGAGATGCCAAGGCACAGCGGAGGCAGGAGGGACAGGGAGACACCCAGCACGCCTTGCGGCCACCACCTCTGCTGCAGGAGCAGACGGGGAAGGTCGGGTGGGAGCTGGTCTCATCCAGTCCAGTCTAACCCACTCAGAGACATGTGAAGGGTCAGGACATGTCCCAGGTCACAGAGATAATACATGGCAAATTCTGGGGCCGAGAAGTTCTGGAACTCAGCTCTTTTGACCTCAGATTCCATGCATTTGCCTCCTCAGCCCATTGTTCTTCCTTGTCGGGGCAGGGAAGGTTGAGTCTGTCAGTAAAAGGTCGGTGCTCCAGCTGGGAAAGGAAAGACGCCACTGAGGGGACCTTGCATATGAGCTGGCCCACATCAGTTCATTCCCTCGTTCAACATTTATTGACTGGTTACTGAGCACCAGGCGCTGAGCCAGGGACAGGGAACACAATGACACAGGGAATGAGGCCTATCCCCAGTGATTTGGCTCTGGCAGAGGAGAGAGCCAAGCACATGCGTATATTTAAAATGAAATAATTCCCGCAATACAAGTGTGGGCACACAGAGTAGGGAAACCCAGGCGGGCAGGTGCTCCTGCCTGGGAGACAGAAAGGGCTTCATAGAGGGAAGGCCCAGATGCACTCTAAACCCAAGAGGAGCTGTCGGCCAGGGAAGGGCATTCCAGGCAGCGGAAAGACCTGAGCAAAGGCATGAAGGCTCCAAATAGCTAGGACCACCCGGAGGGGTCACACGTTCAATGTACCTGGAGTGGAAGGTGCCGGATGGGGAAAGAGAAAGAAAAGTGAAGAGAGAGTCACCTCCCGGGACACCTAAGGCTTGCCAAGGAGTAGGGTGAGCTTTTCCCCACATCCCAGGGCTCTGGTGGGTGTCAACACCTGAGTCCATCGCACGTGGCCTTGTCTGTCTGCTCTGCATTCTCCAGAGCTGCGAAAGGCTTGCTCAGAGCAATACACGGTCACAATTGGGAAGGGCAGAGACGTGGACACCCTTGGAGTCAAGTCCAAACAAAGAACTGATACAATAAATCTCCCCAAGAGAAATGCTCTGTGTCTGTTTCCTCCAGTGGGAAAATCGTGAGGCACAAAGCATGGTCCATGTGGTTGCCCTGAATTCCCCAGCGAGGCGGGGGTCCATTTCCCACGTAGTAAGCAGAGCTCTAACACGTGGCCTGGTTAGTTCTTTTCTCTTCCCCACGTCACTTTCCCATTCCCTCACTTTGGCCTCCTGAGAGCCTGTCTCCAATAAGCTATCTGTACCCCAATTTCTGCCTCTGGATGTGCTTAGTGAACGAACCCTAATTAAGACAGGGATACACTGGGAGGCTTTAAGGCAGGGACCAAAGATAATGACTCGTATTCAAAGATGATCAGGTCAGAAGCTTAGAAAGGTCACTTCTGGGGTCGCTGGGACAGAGAAAGATGGGTTAACGGGAGGATGATGTGGAGTGACAGATAGAGACCAGCCAGGAGGTTGCTGGGGACACCTAGCAGGCCAGAGCAGTGGGAGTGGGGAGAGTGAAGGGTATTAAGGGTGTTGGGATATGTGTTCCGCAAACAAAGCAACAGAAGAACATTCCTCAGAATTGTGCTGGTGCGTCACTCAGCTCCCTGGAGCCGTAGTAAATCTCAAACCTAGAATGCCTTTCCAGGCCCCTGGGTTCCAGAGTCTGGGAGCAGTAATCCCTTCAAAAGAGTGTTCAGAAGTGGAGGGTGGAGACCAACGTGCTTTTTACAAGGCTAAAAAATACATATAAATAAATTAAATTAAACATACACATGCACATACATACACCCTCAGCTGTGCCTACAGGGGGAGAACACAGCAATTACTATTTACTCCAAAAAGTCTGGAGTGATTTGTGAGTGGATGAGAGGGAGAGAGAGGTTATTTATGGTGGTGGGGGGTGTGTGTAGGGTCACATTTCCAGCTCCTGACTTTTCGGTAAGTGAAGACCGGGCCTGAGGTGAGTTTTCTCTCTCAACTGTGGAATCCCTTCCACCAGACAGGGGTGTTTAAAAAGTGAAGCAAACTGCATGGGGGCGCAAGAAAAAAGGGAAAGAAATGAATAACTGAATAAATAAGTGGCTGCTGATTTTTGTGCTGTGCTTTGAAGTCTTACGACTGGAAGTGCTCGTAAATTCTCCGATGCAAGGAGTGGGACTCATAAGTTCCGCTCTTCACTGCGGGGCTTTGCAGCCCACGTGGTCTCCATTAGCACCCAGGAAGCTCCCTGGCTTCCTCTACCCTCCTCTGAGCCACCCCATATTTCACGACCAAAATCCTCAATTGCCATACGTGGCCAGTGGCCCAGAAATAGCTTTAGTGAAGTCCTTGTCCCTTTCTCCATTGCTCTGTCCTGTTCCTTCAGCTGTTGTGGCCACGAATATCCAGGCACATGAATGTTCGAGGCGGGGTGCCCTAGGTGTGACCAGCTTCCATGGCAGGCCCACTTTGTGACTCAAGGACTTCGTTCAACCTCTCTGAATCTCAGAGGTTGCATCTGGGCAGGGGGAATAAAGAATAATACCCAGGTGTTGGAAAGAGGAAGCAAACTAGCTTGTGGGTGGGAAATGGGCTGGTATGCAGCGAAGGCTTAATGCATGCCTTTAACCTTTTTACACCGACACAAAAACTTCAGTGCAGCCTGGCTTCTCTCCTCGCGTACTCACTTGCCCAAACCTTATGTGTTTCGTAAAGGTGTGGTATGTTTACCATGGTCGAGTCAGAGTTAACTGGGGAACTTGTACAAAATGCTGCTGCCCAGCCCCCACCTACCACTGATCCTGGTTTAGGCAGTCTGGAAACCAGAGGATGTTCCTGCAAGGTAGGTGTCACAGTGCTCTGCATTTTACAGAAGTCAATGGAATTTTGGAAAGGTGGAGCCACTTGTTTGCAGTTATCAGCCAGTTATGAGTGGAGTGGACCTGTATGGCCTCCTAGGTGTTTGCAAAGTGCCCAGCTCAAACTCCTGAGACCTAGTAAGAACTTACACTTCCCCTCCTCTGTTCTGTGGCTCTGTCACCCGTAAGTAGCACTACAGGGGAGAAAAGAATGTTTCGAGGGAAAATTAAATTTCTCCAGTGCTGCCAACTAGGAACTCCGGAGCCCCTTATTGCAGAATGAGGGGTTTTTCCTAAACATCACTGTGTCTGCATTTGAGACCCTAAGTGCAGGCAGGAAAGACCCAGTTGAGTTTCTGCTGGTCAAGCGGAGACCAGCTAATGGAGACAGGGCTGTTCCTTCCCCTCCCTGCTGGCCCTGGTCGATTCGCATTGATCCCAGTTTGGCTGAGTGAGAGCCGTCTTTCAAAGTTTATTCTCGTGTCAATTTTTATAGTTCCCCCCGCGGATCAATACCATGCAAAAACATTAAGGCAAACTTTGTGAAAGCCGATCGTTCAATATGAGTTTTATGAATGGCTCCCAGCCCCAGCTCTAAGCATCTGGAAGTAAGTAGTACCTTTAATCAGATGAGTGATAGAAGCCAGTCAATATAAGCTGCTTTCTCAGCCCTTGGAGGAAGAGGGGCTGGACCACTGGCTCCCTGTATCAAACCCATTTGTTATCCATGGTCTGATCAGTACTTAAGAGCTCAGCCCTAATGATAAATAAACTAATTTTTAAACATGGAACAAAGATAAGAACAGGCATTTCACAGCACAAGGAAATCCAAAGGGCCATAAATTATAAGTAAAGATGTCCATCCTGACCAAGAATCCAGGAAGTGCCAATTATAACCAAAACGAGAAGTCTTTCTTTTCCTTTCATATCCCTCTGCTTGGCAGAAATTGAAAAGCAAGTGCTGTTCGATAACAGATCGTCTCGGATTCTGCTGCTGTCACAGTAAGTTCAACCCAAGCTGAGGAGCAATTTAAAATCGTCATGTAAAGATAAAGTATATAGACCCCACAAGCCAGCATTCATGCTTCTGGATGTGTAGACACTAGCCCCTCATACACATGTCCTAGTAGACATACACAATGATGTTCATTGCAGTATTGTTTAGACTAGGAGGAGCACACAGACTGCTTTGATGTCCATGAGGAAGAGAATGATTAAATTCACCAACACAACATCATATAATGAACTACCGTGTAACAGCAAAACAGCGGAGCTGTATGTTCCACCATGGATCACTGGAGAACAATATGAATGAGAAAGGCTGATGAGGATATATACATATACACGTATATATGTTATATATAGTTGTTTATGAAACAACATAGTTGTTTATATATGTGTGTGTGTACAGAGGGTAGAAAATGTATGCACATTTTAAGAAAAGAACAAACTGTATTAAAACTGTATACTTATGAAAGAAAAAGTATCCAATGCACTCAGCCCTACTATGAAGCTAATTATAGCTTTCATATGAAGGCTATGACCCTATTATAGCAGAAGAGTATGGGGAAAGGGGAAAGGAGGAGGGTAGAGGACAGGGGAGGATGGGGCAGAGGGAGGGTAATTGGTAGGACCACACCTAAGGTGCATCTTAGAAGGGTACAGGTGAAACTTACCGAATGCAGAATCTAAAGGTCTTTACACAATAACCAAGAAAATGCCATGAAGGCTATGTTAACTAGCTTGATGAAAATATTTCAGATTGTATATGAAACCAACACACTGTACCCCATGATTGCATTACACAGCTATAATTTAATAAAAAAATAAAAAAACCCAGCTGGATACTTAGTATGTACTAATAATTTCTGCTATCTTGTATTGTGCATCTCTCTTCATTGCAGAAGTCAAGGGTGACTTGAGTATTATAATTTTGGTGCAGTTTTTCCTTTCTCAGAATGTGTATGCATTTTTTGGCACCCTTTGTGTATAATGATAAAATGTCTACAAACACATAGAGCAATGGTGTGCAATGTTAATGAATGAACATGAGAAAAAAATAACCATGTTTGAGAAAATAATCGCAAATATTGGGGTGGTGTTTATGTCCCATTGAGAAGGAAACAGAGGAAGAATACACAACTTCTGTTCTGTTAGTAATAATGGAGTTCTTGGCTCGGTGCCTGTGGCTCAGTGGGCTAAGGTGCCAGCCATGTACACCTGAGCTGGCGGGTTCGAATCCAGCCCAGGTCCGCCAATCAACAATGACAGCTGCAACCAAAAAATGGCCGGGTGTTGTGGCAGGCGCCTGTAGTCCCAGCTACTTGGGAGGAGGAGGCAAGAGACTCGCTTGAGCCCAGGAAGTGGAGATTGCTGTGAGCTGTGATGCCATAGCACTCTATCCAGGGTGATAGCTTGAGGCTCTGTCTCAAGAAAAAAAAAAAAAAATGGAGTTCTTGAAAACAATAATAACAACAGCAAATGACAGGAAAATGGAAGCTCCAGAATCCAGCCCTGGATGTTTTGTTCACTGCTGTGTTCTCATTGCCTGGAACGGAGCCTAGCACATAGGGGGTGCTTAATAAATATTTGTCACATGCATGAATAGTAAACTTGAAAAGTCTGGGTTTTGGATACATGTTACTCTTACTTTTATTTGTTTGCAATATTTCACTGGGGAAGAGGGAGAGTCGGGGGAAAAGAGTGAGCGGGAGCCAGAGAGGCCTGGATTAAAATCTCAGTTCTGCAAATTAATTTGAACCTGGGCTGGGCTGTTTTTCACTAACATATTCTGGGTGCAGGATTTGGTTTTCAGAGGGATTGCAGAGGCTGGAAGAGGGGTAGGAATCCTGAAAATTGGTGAAGCAAATGGACAGCAATGACCTTGTGGATTTTTATTAGGTGGGGGCATGGACCATTCACTCACATGATCCCAACCCTGGATGCATTGCACGGCACCCTGAATCTTTTATATAGATGGTAGTTTGTGATCTTCTGGAAGGTGCTCATTGTCCAGTCTGCTTTTTCAAATGTTGACATCTGGTCACCAAACTAGGGGTCATTCACTGCAGCATCAAAATAACAGTGATTTCAATTTCCTTTCATTGAACACCTACAAGTACTGGGTATCCGCAGGCCAGCTGTGGGAAAAACAAAGCAATTTGGACATGTTTTCTGTCCTCTGGGAGCCCTGGAGCTCCAGAAAACTCTAAAACAAGGCAAAGGAGCTGGCACTGAAAGCAGAGGTATAAATAACGTCCAGTGTAAGGACAGAGAAAGAGAAAGAATTTCCTACTTGGGGAAGAACAGCTCCTAGAAGAGGTGTGATTTTGGCTGCAAATAAATAAAACATTTATCCATCTGACTGGAGCCTGCCGCATGGATGTCAGCAGCCTCCAGACCTTACCAGGCTTCAGCCCCTGAGGGTCTCCTGCGGATACGCCAGGGCCCTCTGCGGGTCTCCAAAGAGTATCAGGTGTCTTCAAAATATGAAGTGTGTCATGATGGGACATTTCGCTAAGACATTCTGAGCAGGAAATGAGGATCTCAGTAGGGTCTATATATTGGGAGAAGATTCTGGGTTAAGCGAACTGAATTGTAAAACTCCAGAAATTCATGGGCAAACAAGTGACGTGGACAGAGGATTGAACATAATAGCGATGCATGTGTGGATGGCAGATGTGTATGTTACCTACAGGTGTATGTGTGCACATGCACTGACATACCTGGGCTTGCACATGTCTGTGGCCTGCTTAGATACGCATGGATATGTGTGAGGACATGGCTGTGCCTATATGTGCAGGTTTCTGTAAGTCAGGGTTCGTGTTGGCAGAGATATTTGCATTTTGCACTCAGTTCTGCATGCAAGGACCGTGCATTTATGTGCACATTCCTAAATATGACATGGATGTGTTTATCTATAAAACTAAGATGCATGTATGTCCCAGTGTGGTGTGTGTGAACATGCGTGTATGTGGAGACACACATGTGTGCACGTGCATATGTTTATATGTGCAAGTACAGATATATAGGGAGGTTTCACATATGCAGATACAAGCATACATATGTATTAGTCTATGTGAACATAGGTGTGCAGGTTTGTAAGGGTGTGAATGTGTGGGATTGCATACACGTCTAGAAATGTTAGCTTGGATAAATATGTGCGTGTGCGAGCTGCCTTTGTCTGTGTGTTTCTCCCACACTCCATTACTAGGGTAGCGTGCTTGTGTATGAGTGGACATTAGATGGGAGTGTGTGTTTGCCGGGTGTGTGTAATGTGCGCCTCGAGCTGTGTTGTATGGGAATGTGTGCAAGAGTGCAAATACGCATGGAGGTGCATTATGCAGGAGGGTGTAGTGGATCTTTGCACCCATAGATGTGTGTGTGTTTCTGTAGAGAGAAGTGAGGAGGCTGCTTCTGCACAAATGTGTGAATGTGGGTGTGTGATTTTTCCATAGCTCACAGAGTTCTGGCACAGAGGCGAGCAGAGTATCTTCACTCTGAATCCAGAGCTGCCTGTGAATTGGAAAAGGTAAGTTACCAGTCAGCATGTCCAAGGGCCAGCTGAGTGTGACCTCTATTTTGTGAGTAAGCCCTCCCCATGAATGAATGCGCTGCACACCTAAGGGACAGAACCTTGGGGCCGGGGCGGCCAACCTTTCAGGTAGGACTGCATCATACGTCATTTGCCTGGATGTGGACGGCTGTGTCCCCCCAACATCCATGTGTTGTGAGCCTATGGCGTATGGTAGGAAGTGGGGATGGGGGAGGGAAGAAAGGAACCAGGGTTCAAACTCAGGCTCTGCTACTCATGGGATATGGACTGTGGGGAAGATTCTCTGGGCCGTGCTGGCCTCACGTAAGAACAGGAGAGTGTATCTCTTTCTTGGTCCCCTGTGAGGGAAACAGAAAACATCCCCAGAAGAAGGACAGCCACTTGACACATGCAAATGACTGAAATATAAGCTTATATTCACCCCCTCACAACCTCTACTTGCTTACAGAGCCGCTGAATTCCCTAGAGAGCTGCCTCCCAAGTTCAGCTCTTGTAAGTTTCCTTGTTAGCTGTGTGGCCTTGATCAGGAACCATCAGCCCTCTGTGCCCACCAACTAGCGAGTGGATGAACAGACAGGAATAGCACTCAGCAAGACGGGGGCAAATGCACGACCCAACCCTAACTAAGCCCTCCGCCCCGGATGGACCTTGAATCCTGCATGCTAAAGGAGGACGTCAAGCACGAAAGATGCCGTAGTATATGATTCCACTCTTGACAGAGCAGACACAGCGAAACTGTATTAACCGAGAGTAGATTGGTAGTTGCCTGGGGCTGGGAGGAGGAAAGCTTTCCGGTGAGGGTCCGGTTTTATTTCTCTATTGTGGTGATAGTTATGTGATGGCAAACCAAAATTCATCCAGTAAGGGGTATACTTAAAATCAGTGGTTTTTATTGTATATGAATAATACCTAAATAATCTCAAAAAGATAGCAGCAGGAGCATAATGAGACCTGAGTGACTGGGGGCTAGTTTAGGTGAGGTGGCCCTAGAAGGCCTCTCTGAGGAGGGGCCGTTGGTGCCAACTCTAAGAACTGAAAGAAACTCTGGCTCCAGTTAGCATTCTCCTCTCTGGCCTGGAGCCCAGCGTGGTGGCACGCTCCTTCCCTTTACCTCCCTTCTGGTCCGCAGGCAAGACTCATTTCCGGAATCTCTTACCCGCCAGGCACTTGCTCACTTCCCGGCCCAGGGCGCTTCCAGTCCTGCTGTTCCCTAGTAAATATTTTAGTGCCATAGAGATCAATGGAGCCTCATCGATGGGAAATCAAATATAAATCATCTGGTTTTTCCATCACTTCCGAAATCAATATTGACACGTGAGGGCTATTAGTTCATTAGGAGGCTTTTCACAGATGTCACGGGCACCAGGAGCCACACCTGAAGTCCTAGGAACATGAAATGAGCCAAGGAACAGGTGCCTCTGGGGGAGAACATTTCTCAGAGACAGAATGCTCCCCAGAACCAGGAGTGGTCCCCAGTGGGGCGTCCTAGCCTCTGTCTTCCCCCCCAGCCCCACGGCTTCATTTGTGGCATTGACAGCAAGTAGGGGCAGATTCTGAGTGGAACAGGGTCTGGTGTCTGTCCTTCTGGGACTGGGCTGACACTCAGTTGCCTGTTCTTTTATTCCATAATAATTTATTGAGTGCCTACCAAGTGTCAAGCACAACTGGCTGGTAGAAGCCTGCAACACATGGGTGCCCTTTGACCTGATAACGCCTTCTCTTCATTTCATGCAGGAAAAAAAAAACAGTGCATGTGACTTAGGCTGAAAGAATGCTTTTATTGCAATTTTGTTGGCAGTGGACATAAATGATCCAAATGACCAACAACACATTACTCACATATTTGTGGTGATAGCAGTGTAAATAAACCTATAGTGCTGTTAGTTACAGAAAAGTCTAGTGCACACAACTGCATACAGTAACATAAGATTTGGTTATGGTAATAAATGACTATGTTACTAGGAAGGTAAAGGGAAGTATGCATAAATGTGTACTTACTAGTATGCACATAAATGTATTTCCTATACATTTGTGTACCACACAAGGACATTTTAGTCAATGAGGACTACATGTGACAGTGGTCTCAGAAGATTATAATACTGCGATTTTTACTGTACTTCTTCTATGTTTAGACCTACAAATATTTTCCTCTGTGTTCCAATTTTACTGTACTGTGACATGTTTTACAGGTTCGTAACCTAGACTCAATAGGATATACCGGCAGTCCCCAAAACTTTTTGGCATCAAGGACCAGTTTCATGGAAGACAATATTTCCATGGACCAGTGGGGCAAGTGGTTTTGGGGTGATTCAAGTGCATTGTGTCTATTCTGCACTTTATTTCTATTATTATTACATTGTAATATATAATTAAATAATTATACAACTCACCACAATGCAGAGTCAGCGGGAGCCCGGAGCGAGATTGCGGGCACACACAGTGTGCAGTAGGTTTGTGCTCCTGTGAGAATCTAATCCTGCAGCTTATCTGGCAGCAGGTGGAGCTCAGGCCGTGATGCCAGAGATGGGGAGCAGCTGGGAACACAGACGGGGCTTTGCTCTCTCCCCTGCTGCTCACCTCCTGCCGTGAGGCCCCGTTCCTGAAAGGCCAGAGATTGGTCCCAGTCCTTAGCCCAGG
The DNA here is from genome assembly GCA_963573935.1 of Arctocebus calabarensis. NCBI lineage: Eukaryota > Metazoa > Chordata > Mammalia > Primates > Lorisidae > Arctocebus > Arctocebus calabarensis. The sequence goes on from CAUYON010027343.1 coordinate 56,868, forward strand.
GTTTGGGGACCGCAGGGCTATTCCGTATAGCCAGGGTGTGTCATAGGTTGCACCGTCTAGTTTTGTGTAAATATACTCTACGATGTTCACACAATGACAAAATTACCCGATGACACATTTCTCAGAATGTACCCCTGTTTTTAAACTGTATATTCAAATATTTATCCATTTGTAATGCATATTTATGAAATATATTTACTATGCATTCACTTAGTTTGTGTACATAGATGGAAAACACACACACACATATACACACATACACCTGCAGTGTGGAGATAAAATTCATGTGCAATTTAAAATAGTTTAAATGGCTCGGTGCCTGTGGCTCATTGGGCTAAGGCTCCAGCCACGTACACCTGAGCTGGTGGATTCGGGTTCGAATCCAGCCCAGGCCCGCCAAACAACGACAGCTGCAACCAAAAAATGGCCTGGCATTGTGGCGGGCACCTGTAGTCCCAGCTACTTGGGAGGCAGAGGCAGGAGACTTGCTTGAGCCCAGGAATTGGAGGTTGCTGTGAGCTGTGATGCCACGGCACTCTATCCAGGGTGACAGCTTGAGTCTCTGTCTCAAAAATAAATAAATAAATAAAATAGTTTAACATGATAAATTGGACACAAGCTTTATGTCCACCCTGCATATGTGTGTGTGTGAGACTGTATTTCTGTGTTTGCCTGATATTGAATATACAGTATGAAGAATACTGATTCCATTCTTGCTCTCATGAAGTGTACATTTTATGACATCTATTTGACAGGAAAAGACTGGAAAAAATACTCACATATGAACAGTGGTTATTTCCGGGTGGTGAGTTCATGCATCAGTGTTCGTATAAATTTTATATTACTGTCCCTATATTACGTGTAATTACATCTGATGATGTTATATTTTTATATTTTATAATCAAATAAATACACACTGTCTCTCTGATCTCTAGTTTTTTTTTTTTTTAATAATTTTATTGAATCATAATTATGTACATTGGTGCAATCACAGGGCACGATTCATATACGTTCAGAAATATTTTGATCATACTGTTACAGATATCCTTCATGGAACACACCTACGGTGCATCTGAGCAGGGTACTGGCGAAACTTATTAAAGCTACAGTATTAATGTCTTTATATAGTGATCTCTAGTTTTTAATATACATATAGAATATATGTATAGAATATATAGAATACACATTGACTTTGCA
>CAUYON010027344.1:0-12217 GCA_963573935.1 Arctocebus calabarensis
GCTGTCTCCCTGTGTCCCCAAAGGGAAGTTTCTGGGCAGATCCCGCCTGGCAGAGATGCCTGAAGTCCTCTCTCCCCAGTCTCACCGTGCCCAGCCGCAAGGAAGCTGTTACTCGTCCGCCATCTTGCTCCGCCCCCCAAAATTTTATTTTTTCATGGTGATATAGATAGATAGATAGATTTATAAAATAAAGAAAACATGTATTTTACCTAACCAAAATCGTTTAGGAGAAACCACTGGGTAAAAAATCTAATGTAATAGTGTTGTTCATACTATACATAACCTGTTACCATTTCTCTTCAAAACACAAGGAAAAATTTGTGTGCAAACCTTCTGCCATAGACTTTTAAATGATTATATGGCATTTAATTTTCTTATTTACCACAATTTATTCAACAAATACCTATTTTTAGAAATTTTGGCTCTAATTTTTCAGTATTTGAAATAATATAGCAAAAATACTCAGATTTTTATGCTCTTTGTATTAATTTCATTAGGATAAATTGCCTGAATTAGAGTGAATCAATTAAAATTTGCCCATTTTCCAGGAAGCGAGATGTTTAGTTTTTTCCTCCATAGAGGTGGCTTGTTACATACTCCAGGAATGGACGAAGAAAAACTTGAATGAGAACGGAGGACACTTATTCAGCACTAGACAAGCAACCACCATCACTTGCTTTTGGCAAAGATTCAAAGGCAGTTAAGGGAGCAAGAAGGCTTTATAGTGAAAGTAGGGATGGCTTCAGGTATTCTTGAGAGGTGATAATGGGCATGGGGAAGTTGGGGGCAGGCAAACAAGGAGTGGTACATCAAGTCTGGTTGGTTGGGAGCTAATATTCAGCTCACTCTGATTGGTCCTGGCTAGAAGCAGATGGAAAAAAATAGAGAACTTGGCAGTTGTTGATAAAGTCCTGACGCTTCAGGGCCAGTTGCTACAGAGCTTTGGTTTTCTGGGCTGTGTGCTGCAGGGGCTGTGGTTTGGTTCCATGGATTTCTTATCCACGTGAACAGGGTTCTACTGCTGTATATGGTTGATCTACTTCTCACTTATATATTCAGTATCAATACTGAAAGAAGCATATAAGAACTAAATACTTACTTTGCACTTGATTTGAAAAAGTTACCTTTAAAGTGAAATATTTATGGAAAGTCCTTAGCAAAATAGTTGATCCTTAGCAAGATCTCCGAAATACCAGCTTACTTCTGCTTTCTAAAAAATATATTTGATATATTATTCTTTGCCAAAATTTAGTAGTGCTTGATTGCCTACAAGATGATGTGATAGTCTTTGAATATCACCTGAAGATGTTCACATGTCTGGTGGGAAATTGGTCTCTTTTGAATGTGAACATATAAGCCTATTAATCAAGTCACTCATACATCATAGCTTACTTATCTCTAATGTCTACACAGTCACTGTATTTCAGAAAAACTCTGTTTCTGACTTTGTTTGCATTATTTTTCCTCTTCTGGAAGCCCTTCTCCCTTTTTCACTGTGTCAATTCTACCTGGAATATTATGCAGCCTTAAAGAAAGTTGGTGACTTACCCTCTTTCATATTTACATGGATGGAACTGGAACATGTTCTCCTTAGCATAGTATCTCTAGAATGGAAGAAAAAGTATCCAATGTATACACCCCTAATATGAAGCAAATTTATATCTTTCAAGTGAAGGTTACAAACCAATTATTGCACAAGAAGACGGAGAAAGGAGAAAGGGAGGGAAGGGGAGGGAGAAGGTGGGGGGAGATAGGACAAAGGGTGAGATCACACTTGTGGTGCATATTTGAAGTGTCAGGAGAAAACTTCTAAATACGGATCAAAAATGTTTTCACATAGTAAATGAGAAAATCTCATGAATGTTATGTCAATTAGGTCGATGAAAATATCTCAGATTGTATGTGAAGCCCGCACACTGTACCCCATGATTGAATTAATATACACAGCTATGATTCAATAAAAAAAGGACAAAGTCTCATCATATTGAGTAGTACCTTTAACAAATATGAAATGTCTGTCTTTTTATTTTTATTTTTTTAAAATAATTTTATTAAATCATAATTGTGTACATTGGTGCAATCATGGGGCACAATGTGCTGACTTCATATACAATCTGAAATACTTTGGTCGTATTGTTAAACATAAACTTCATGGCATTTTCTTAATTACTGTATGAAGACATTGATATTCTACATTCAATAAGTTTCACCAGTACCCTGCTAAGATGCACCGTAGGTGTGATCCCAACATTTGCCCTCCCTCCACCCATCCTCCCCTTTCCCCATATTCTTGTGCTGTAATTGGGTTATATCCTTCATATGAAAACTATAAATTAGTTTCATAGTAGGGCTGAATACATTGGATACTTTTTATTCCATTCTTGAGATACTTTGCTAAGAAGAATGTGTTCCAGCTCCATCCATGTAAACATGAATGAGTCTCCATCTTTCTTTAAGGCTGCATAATATTCCATAGTGTACATATACCACAATTTATTAATCCATTCATGGGTCGATGGGCATGTGGGCTTTTTCCATGACTTAGCATATATGAATTGGGCTGCAATAAACATTCTGATACAGATATCTTTGCTATAATGTGATTTTTGGTCTTCTGGATATATACCTAGTAGAGGAATTATAGGATAGAATGGAAATTACTATTTTTAGATTTCTAAGTATTCTCCAAACAGCTTTCCAAAAGGACCATATTAGTTTGCATGCCCACCAGCAACATAAGAAGAGTTATCTAGAAGGCTATACAATAGGCAAGTTTAACTTAACGAAACTGATTTCAAAATACACATATAAAAATTAGTTTCCCCTTTGTATCTTATTTAGGGCAAATGTGTCTATGGTACAGTTTTGGTCCAGAACATTTTGTAACTCTTTTTGAAGAACTATCATCAGAGCAAGTGACCATAACCATCAATCAATCATTGAGCTCTTAGAGTGTGCCATGCACTAGACAAACCATTTCTCAGTCTTTCCGCTGGATGAAGTAGGTATTATTAGCCCCACATTCCAGATAAGAAAAACTGAGTTTCAGGCTCCAAGTCACAGAGTTGGGAAGTGAAGCAGCTAGCATTTGCATGTAAGTCCATCTCCTTCCAAATCACCTCACCACATGTCACTTAGGGTATACAGTGAAGTCAATCAAATCTATAAATTGTTGTCAAATCTATGTCACTAATGGTTTTACCACCCACTGTGGAGGGCCCACCATTTTCCATGCACCATTCCAGGGATACCAAGAAGTAAAAGATAAACCATTAGTAGACAAGATACAGGTCCTCAAAGGGATCATAAGCGGGTAAAATTTATTTTGATTAATACCTGGCTCATTCCAAAGGACAAATCCACCTGCAGAGGGTAAAGCTTTGCCACCACTGGAGATTGTTTCAAAACTAAGGGGAAGGAAATTTTATGGGTGCAATTGCTCAAAAGACAGTGCCTCAAAAAATATACTGAGGAGCAGGCTTGGTGTCCGTAGCTCAGTGAGTAGGGTGCCAGCCACATACAACGAGCCTGGCAGGTTCAACCCAGCCGGGGCCTGCTAAAGAACCATCACAACTGCAACCAAAAACTAGCCGGGCATTGTGGCGGGCACCTGTAGTCCCAGCTGCTTGGGAGGCTGAAGCAAGAGAATCGCTTAAGCCCAAGAGTTGGAGTTTGCTGTGAGCCATGACAACACAGCACTCTATTGAGGAGGTGACATAGTAAGACTCTGTCTCCAAAAATAAATAAATAAATAAATGATATATATATATATGTACTGAGGAGTAGCACCACTATCACAATTACTGTAGGGTCTCCCAGGGTGAATACTCTAAGGAGGACCAGATTCACTTAAAGTTCTGCCATATTTGTAGAAGGCCTATTACTTCATCATCACTGCTTTTAGTTTATGACAGTGACTTCGAAAGCATTTTTGAGTTCATAATGCATCCTTTATTAGCCAAATTTATGAACTAACTTGCTCATAGATTTCCTTGTGATTTTATTTACTTGAGTAATAAGTGCAAGTTGGGCCCACTTGTTAAAGTTTTATTTCCCCTTTGCAGATGTTTAATTATAGAGTATTATTTTAAATGCATACTAAATACTGATCTGTGCACACATATCCCAAATGGAAGTAATGACACATTATTGGTTTGATAGAAGTTATAAAATTATATAAGCTGTTGTTAGACTTCCTTTTTAAACATAATGGAAGACAAATAGGTTCTAATATAATAAACCTATTGATCTAGCAATTATATTAAAATTTTCACCCATTTGCAACTCTTACTTTTGGTAATGGAGCCCAAATGGGTAGAATCACCCCTCAAAAGAATAACCAAAAACTGATTTGAGTATAAACTGACTTCAAGCTTATGGTTTTATCTTCTCACACCCTTAAAGAAAAACATTTTTACAAAACCAACAACACTTTCCAGAATTATTGCAGAAAATCACAGAAATGTCTCTCTTCTGAAATTAGGAAAATTCTAGGAACTTCCTTTTTTTTTTTTTTTTTTTTTGCAGTTTTGGCCAGGGCTGGGTTTGAACTCGCCACCTCTGGCACATGGGGCCAGTGCGGTACTCCTTTGAGCCATAGGCACTGCCCAGGAACTTACTATTTTTGCATGAATTTAGATTTTTGATGTCTAAAGAAAAATCAGGAAGTAATAGTGACACAAATGGATTTGCAAAACTAACAAACAAAGTAGTAAGACAGTTTAAAATAACTCCAAAGTGGATGATATGCACATTTCATTGTGAAATGTTTGTGGATTTGTCTGAGATTTTAAAATTTATCAATTCTAACAGCCCCAGGTCGAGGGGAAAATTTCTCTATTTTCATTTTCAGTTTCCCTATAAAAGTTGACCTTTTCAGTAACTGTCAGTCAGTAAAATCTCTATTGCTGGGAAATCAATCATAATTTCTTATTCCCTAATATCACTCAAAAGAATGGCTCAAATGAAAAGTAAATGCACTTACATGAATAACAGAAAGCTATTAAAACTTGGAGAACTAAATTCTGAAGTTTTAATGCTCCTGATGTAGCCCTCCATTTTTTTTTATTAAGTCATATACACACAGATCATGAATACATTTATGCATATGTGGGGTACAAGTGTTGATTTTTTTAAACAATCTGACATACTTACATCAAACCAATCAACATAGCTTTTGCCTCATTTACTTGATTATTATGTTAAGACATTTATGTTCTACACTTGACAGATTTGACCTATACCCTGCAATATGCTCCATAGGTGTGGTCTCACCGTTTACCCTCCCTCTATCAAACCTTCCGCTTCTTCTCCCTTCCCACTCCATTTCTCTTCTTCATCCTGGGCTACAGTTGTATTCTATCTTTCATAAGAAAGTATGAGTAAATATAAGTTGTTTCATAGAAGTACTGAGTACATTGGATACTTTTTCCTCCATTCTTGAGATACTTTGCTCAGGGGAATATGTTCCAGATCCCTCTGTTAAACAGAAAAGAGGTAAAGTCTCCATCTTTTTTAAGGCTGCATAGTATCCCATGGTGTACATAAATTGTTTAATACAATTTATTAAACCATTCATGGGTCAATGGGCACTTGGGCTTCTTCAATGACTTGGCCATTACGAATTGAGCTGCAATGAATAATCTGGTACAAATATCTTTTTTGCAAAGTGATTTTTGGTCTTTTGGATATATTCTTAGTAGGGGAATTGCAGGATCCAAAAGCATGTCAATTTTTAGATCTGAGTGATATCCAAACTCCATTTTAATAACCTTTTGCAAATTACCAAAATCCAGTACAATCATTTAAGAATGATTAAGTATGTTCTTTTAAAGTAAAAAGACTTAACAATAAGAACAATAAAAAGTCCAATATTCTTATAATTTTTTAAAATAATAGTTATTTACATTTTCTAGTTTGCCCAGCATTTACATTGCATTCCTTGGGTAAATATTTTACCCTAACCTTATTTGCACTGCATTCCTTGGGTAAATATTTTATCCCATTTTACAGATGAATCTGAAATAAGAAAGAGTATAACTTATCCAGGTTCACTTGATTTCAAAATGTATCAAGAACTGAAAATTGAACAGCCTCCAACTAGCAATACTGGCTCAGTGTGAAATCTCTGGTATTGCTTCTGTCTGGTTGTTAAATGCTATTATCTTCCCTATGTAGGGACCCAGAGTCAACAGATTTATTCAGAAAATTTTAGTAACAGTTTCTTTGGATCAGCAGAGGTTAGAGGAAGCCAGAGAGAAATGAACAAAGCTCTCAGAAAGAAAGAGGCCCTGAGGAACTTAAGGTCTTGGTACAAGGAAGGAGAACTAGGAAAAAGTGTGCCCAGAGAAAATCTCCCTATTGGCACAATAATGAAAGAAGCTGAAAGATAGTCGTTGCACTATTCAACTTCAATTTTCTTGCGGAATTATGAGATAATCCTCCACAGTTGCCCAGAGTTCAAAAACTGGTTTATGGCAATGTATTCCTGGTGTTTGGGAAATCGAAGCAAGGGAAGTTCCCTGGCTAGGAAAATATGGAATCACTGTAAGGATAGAGGCAACAGTGTAAACTACAGCACAAAATTACACTGCTAAAGAGACTAGTGAACTTGAAGACATAGCAACAGAAACTGAAAATGAAACCCAGAGGAAAAAAGACAATTCAGGACAGGAAAAACAGCTCTGGGGCAACTTCAAATGGCCTAATAAACATGAAGTCAGTATCCCAGCAGAAGAGAGAGAGGGAAGATAGAAAAATATATTTGGAGACATAATGGCAAAAAAAAATTCCCAAATTTAATGAAACCTACATATTCACAGATCCAAGAAGGACATCAAACCTCAAGCACAAGGAACATGGAGAAAGTAAACAGGGGTAAACAACAGCATAATAGATCAAAACAGTAATGAAAAGAAAATCTTTTTCTTGTTTGTTTGTTTTGAGTATTTTTTTTTTCAAATTAATATGAGGGTACAAATTTTTAGGTTACGTTGTTCTCACTTCCAGGGTTAAGTTCCATTTGTATAAGAGCCCCTCCCCCAGGGGGCGTGTCATACACCCTTACAATGTGCACGTTAGGTGAGATCCCACCTCACGCCCTCCCTCCTTCTGACAAACATCTTCCCCCCCACTTCTCTCTGTCCCCAAACTGGAATATATTAGTGTTTTATTGTTCTTATGAGTATGTAATTGTTTATATATTGATTTCATATCAGTATGGAATACATTAGATATTTATTTTTCCATTTTTGCAATACTTTACTAAGAAGAATGTATTTCAACTCCAAGGTAAATGTAAAGGATGAAAAGTCTCCATTTTTTTAATGGCTGAATACTATTCCATGGCATACATATACCACAGTTTGTTGATCCATTCATGAGTTAATGGGAGCTTCTATGACTTGGAAATTATGAATTGAGCTGTAATAAGCGTTCTAGTGCAAATGTCTTCACGGTAAAATGATTTTTGTTCTTCTGGGTAGATACCTAGTAATAGGATAGCAGGGTCAAAGGGAAGGTTTACTTTTAGATCTTTGAGGATTCTCCATACTTCTTTCCAAAAGAGCTGTATTAGTTTGCAATCCTACCAGCAGTATAGATGTGTTCCCTTCTCTCTACATCCTCGCCAGCATCTGGTGTTTTGGTACTTAAAAAGAAAATCTTTAAGGCACTCAGAGGTACAATGCATATAAAAGGACAGCAGATTCCTCATCAGAAAGAAATGGATCAGCTTCATTAATGTACTGAAAGCAAAAAATAAACCAAAACGACAACAACAAAGAAGGGCAAGGCAGAACTCAATTCCCTGTGAAAATATTTTTTATAAATCACCTTAAAAAACTGAAAGACTTCATCTCCAGCAGATGTGCACTACCAAAACAACAACAACAAAAAGTTAAAGGATGTCCTTCGTGCAGAATGAAAATGACATCAGGTAGAGATATGGATCTATACAAATAATGAGTACCAGAATTGGTAAAAATTTTTTGTGAGTAAATACTTTTTAAAATTTTCTCATTGTTTAAATATCTTTAAAGGGTTAACACAGTGTAAACAAAAATAGCAACAATGTAGTGTGGGTTTATAATTTATGTAAAAGTAAAATGCATAACAAAAATGACACAAATGCCAGGAGAAGAAAACTAGAAATATATTGTTGAAAGAATCTTATATGAAATTACATAGCATTACTTGAAGGCAGATTATGATGAGCTATAGATATATACTATAAACTCTAAAAAAAACTATTAAATAAAACAAGAGTTACATTAATAAGGCATCAAGGAAGATAAAATGGAACCATAAAAATACCTTAAATTAATTCAAAAGAAGGCAGAATTAATACAATTAATTCAAAAGGAGAAACAAGGAAAAATGAAAACAAATAGAAAACAAATAGTATGATGACAATTAAAACTGAATTAAAATGAAAAAAATTAGTCAGATCCTGTTAATATAATACCTAATAAGACAAATTTATAGCAACAAACGCCTATAAGATAAAAAGGTCTCAAACCAACAATCAAAGCTTCTGCCTTAAGAAATTAGCAAAAGAGAGGGTGGCATGTGTGGCTCAAAGGAGCAGGGTGCCAGCCCCATATGCCAGAGGTGGTGGGTTCAAACCCAGCCCCAGCCAAAAACTATAAAAAAAATAAATAAATAAAAATAAATTAGCAAAAGAGGAGCAAACTAAATCCATAGTAAGTATAACAAAGGGAAAAAATAATGATCAAAGTAGAAATCAATGAAATAAAGAGGGAAAAACAATAGAGAAAAAAGCAGTAAAACTGATAGTCAACTATTTGAAAAGATCAAGTAATTTAACAACTTCTAGACAGACATGAAAAAGGGTAAGACACACAAATTATTAATATCAGCAATGAGAGAGGTTAAATCACTACAAAGTTTACAGACAATAAAAAGAGAATAAGGTAATATTATGAACTACTTTATGCAAATAAACTCAACAACATTGAAGAGACAGAGAAATTTTATGGAAGAACTACCAATCTACACTCAAGAAGAAATTGATAAGTTGAAAGCATTATATTTATTAACAAAATTGAGTTTTATAACTTAAAACATCCCTGCAAAAAATGTTCAGGCTCACGAGGCTTCACTGGAGAATTCTGTAAAATGTTTTAAAAAGAAATAATACCAATTCTACAAAGATTCTTTTAGAAAACTGAACAGGCAAGGATGTTTCCTGACGTATTCTATGAGGTCAGCCTTAACTTAATATCAAACAAAGGCATTATTTTTAAAAAATGATAGCCCAATATCCCTTATGAATATGGAAGTGAAAATTTTAAACAAAATTTTAGCAAATTAAATTGAAAATACAGAAAGGATAATATATCATGACAAAGTGTGATGTCATCTAAGAATTCAAAGTGGGTTCAAAATTAGAAAATTGCGAAAAAAAAATGGTCAAGGACTCTATTCCTTTCACTGTAGTGCCAAAGAAGATGAAATATTTGGGAGTTTACCTAACACAGGATGTAAAAGATCTCTATAAAGAGAACTATGAAACTTTAAGAAAAGACATAGCTGAAGATGTTAACAAATGGAAAAATATACCATGCTCATGGCTGAGAAGACTCAACATTGTCAAAATGTCTATACTACACAAAGCAATATATAATTTTAATGCAATTCCTATCAAAGCTCCATTGTCATATTTTAAAGATCTTGAAAAAATAATACTTCGTTTTATATGGAATCAGAAAAAACCTGGAATAGCCAAGACATTACTCAGAAATAAAAACAAAGCAGGAGGAATCACGCTACCAGACTTGAGACTGTACTATAAATCGATAGTGATCAAAACAGTATGGTACTGGCACAAAAACAGAGAGGTAGATGTTTGGAACAGAATAGATAACCAAGAGATGAATCCAGCTACTTACTTAATCCAGTTACTTGATCTTTGACAAGCCAATTAAAAACATTCAGTGGGGAAAAGACTCCCTATTTAACAAATGGTACTGGGTGAATTGGCTAGTGACCTGTAGAAGACTAAAACTGGACCCACACCTCTCACCATTAACTAAGGTAGACTCTCACTGGATTGAAGATTTGAACTTAAGACATGAAACTATCAAAATATTAGAAGAAAGTACAGGGCAAACTCTTGAAGGAATTGGCTTGGGTGAATATTTTACGAGGAGGATTCCCCAGGCAATTGAAGCAGTATCGAAAATACACTACTGGGACCTGATCAAACTAAAAAGCTTCTGTACAGCCAAGAACATAGTAAGTATAGCAAGCAGACAGCCCTCAGAATGGGAGAAAATATTTGCAAGTTATGCCTCCGACAAAGGTTTAATAACCAGAATACACAGAGAACTCCAAAGTATTAGCAAGAAAAGAACAAGTGATTCCATCTCAGGGTGGGCAAAGGACTTAAGAGAAACTTCTCTAAAGAAGACAGGTACACGGCCTTCAGACACATGAAAAAAATTCTCACCATCCTTACTCATCAGAGAAATGCAAATCAAAACTACTTTGAGATATCACCTAACTCCAGTAAGATTAGCCCACATGACAAAATCCCAAAACCAGAGATGTTGGTGTGGATGTGGAGGAACGGGAACACTTCTGCACTGCTGGTGGGAATGCACACTAATACATTCCTTTTGGAAGGATGTTTGGAGAGTACTTAGAGATCTAAAAACAGACCTGCCATTTGATCCTATAATTCTTTTACTAGGTATATACCCAGAAGACCAAAAATCACATTATAACAAAGACATCTGTACCAGAATATTTATTGCAGCCCAATTCATAATTCCTAAGTCATGGAAGAAGCCCAAGTGCCCATCGACCCACGAATGGATTAATAAACTGTGGTACATGTACACCATGGAATATTATGCAGCCTTAAAGAAAGATGGAGACTTTACCTCTTTTGTGTTTACATGGATGGAGTTGGAACATATTCTTCTTAGCAAAGCATCTCAAGAATGGAAGAAAAAATATCCAATGTACTCAGCCCTACTATGAAGCTAATTTATAGCTTTCATATGAAGGCTATAACCCAACTATAGCACAAGAATATGGGAAGGGAGGGGAGGGTGGAGGTTGGGGTGAAGGGAGGGTAATTGGTGGGGTCACGCCTATGGTGCATCTTAAGAGGGGTACAGGCGGAACTTACTAAATGCAGAATACAAATGTCTTCATACAATAACTAAGAAAATGCCATGAGGGCTATATTGAGCAGTTTGATGAAAACATTTCAGATTGTGTATGAAACCAGCACATTGTTCCCCTTGATTGCACTAGTGTACACAGCTATTATTTAATAAAAAAAAATTAATTAATTAAAAAATTTAAAAAAAAAAGAGGCTTAGGGAGGCAATGAGAAAACACACCCAATTGACACCTGACTCCATAGAGGGTCAGATTATTTTAAAAGACAAATTTATCATTCAAGCAGCTCCAGACATTCAAAGAAAACTCCAGAAATTGGCTCTAGGCCCAGACTATAACCCGGAGAATTTTCTTAAAATGGCCACTATGATCTTTTATAACCAAGACCTGAAGACAAAGGAGGAAAAAGAGAGAAAGGAACAGAAAAGAATGACAGCTCTAGTAATGGCACTCCAACAAATGAGCAGCTTTCAAGGGCAGAAGGAAACCAGAGGAGCTAAGAACAAGTGCTTCCAATGTGGTCAGACTGGCCACTTCAGAAAAGACTGGCCCCAGCAAGCACCACCAGCTGGGCAAGCCACCTGGCCCCTGTCCAGAATGCAAGGGTGACCACTGAAGGGTGGCCTGTCCCCAGAGGCAAAGGCCTCCTGGGACAGTGACCCCATTGGAGCCCAAACTGGACTGAGGGTGCCTGGGGCAAATTCTCATGGCTCCAGCTTGTGTCATCACCCCTCAAGAGCCCCAGATTTACCTTATAGTGGAGCGCGAGGAGATAAAATTTCTTTTGGACACTGGAGCAACCTTTTTTGTACTTCTCTCTAACCCTGGTCTTTTATCTCCCAAATCCATAACTATACAGGGGGTGTCTGGAAAGCCGGTTACCAAATTTTTCTCCCAGCCTCTAAGCTGCAATTGGGATGACTTGCTGTTCTCTCATGCCTCCCTAATCATGCCTGAAAGTCCTGCTCCCCTTTTGGGGAGGAACATACAAAAAGAAAAAAAATAAAGTGAATGATCTCATTCGGGACTCTTCCTGTGGTTGCAAAGTTTGTTCCCTACGTTA
>CAUYON010027346.1:0-10184 GCA_963573935.1 Arctocebus calabarensis
GTGCCGAGCCAATTTTTTTTTTTTTTTAAATAACAGCACTAACTCTTTTTTTTCTTTTCCTTTTTTCTTTGAGACAGAGGCTCACTTTGGACGATTACTGTATATAATTTTTTTATTTATTCACAGTTTTTGGCTGGGGCCAGGTTTGCACCTGCCACCTCCGGTATATGGGGCCAGCGCCCTACTCCTTTGAGCCACAGGCGCCTCCCCAGAGTCTCTCTTTGTAGCCCTCGGTAGAGTGGCGGGGCATGATAGCTCACAGAAACCTCAAAATCTTGTGCTTAAGCAATTCTCTTGCCTCAGCCTCCCAAGTAGCAGGGACTACAGGTGCCTGCCACAACACCCAGCAATTTTTAGAGATGGGGGTCTCACTCTGGCTCCGTCTGGTCTTGAACTCCTGAGCTCAGGCAATCCACCTGCCTTGGCTCCCACAATGCTAGGATTACAGGCATGAGCCACCATGCCCAGTCTTAGTTTAATTTTTAATACGAAAAAGGAAGGCCTAGTTGATAAAGGACAGGTGGTACCCTAGCCAGCTCAGTGACCCGCTGCCTCCGCCTTGACAGTGTTGGTGCTCTGGCAGCGGGTTGGAGGGTAGGCAGGGTGACCTCGTGTGGGAGGCTCCAGTAGCCAGAGGGACCAGACAACTGCTGCCGAGACCAGCACCTTAGGTTTCCCTCCCCTTGCACTTGTGGCTGAACAAGGAACCCTCATTTCCTAGGTCTGGTCAATTTCATGCAAATTTCCTAAACCTGGGAATGAAAGGGACTGTAACCAGATAAGACCCAGACATGTCCCAGAGGTGCTAAATGTAACTACACTGGGTGCCATGTGACTATATATACCCATATTCAAAGAGCGTGGGGACAGAGACTGAGAGAGCTTTTCTCTCCTGAGTTGGGTTTTCTCTCCACACCGGAAGCTTTGGTGTTTTTGTATTCTTCTCTGTAAATAATTCTGCCTTACCACTGATCTGTAATCCGTGGATTCATTCTTTGAATCACTCAGACCAAGAACCTACTGAAGACAAAAGTACGGGGGCTGTGTCCAGGAGTGAAGATCTGTGGTAAGCAATGGGACCACTTACTTCTTTCCTGCTTTTCTCTATATTTATAATAATGGAGACTAATAATTTTGATGCCTATCAGCCAGTAAATGTGCATAGTGTGGCTGCTGACCTCCAGGTCACAGGTGAGAGGCTGTTGGGAAATGAACTTTCTAATTCCCTTTGGCTCCAAAAAGGAGTGGAAGGGAATGTTAGAAGACTTTTGAAACTGTTCTGTATTTACTCCTTTTCTTTGGTTGAGAGCTGAGCAAAGAGGTATCACCCAGAGGCCCTGGGGTCCCCAGCAAAGGTTCTGACCCCAAGACGTGGGAGGGCCTTCGGAAAATTGTGCTCAACCAACTTGATACTATCTTTTCTTTTCTTCCATGGTCCCAAACTTTTCCTATTTATCTCTATGGACCTCTTCTGCCTCTCTCCTCCTTGTAGTTTGCATGCTTTGTTTGAATGTTGGTAAAGGATTACTTTATGTACTAGTTAATTTTGTATGGGCTCATTCTGGTATTTTTCGGATGTTTTAAGGATGCTTCAAACATTGTAGGTGTGTTGTAAGGTACTTTCTATTGCCTTTCATTGCAAAATTAAATTCAATTGGTGTTTTCATGTGTCTAAGAAAAAAAGGCTAAACCAAGTTAACTACAAGTCAGCTCCAAACAAAGGGCAAAAACATCCCCCTACACAGCTTCTCGGGCAACTGAAGGCCTGTGAAGGGAAGCCCTGGGCAACTCCCCAAGGCAAGAATGGCCCTAAACCCTCAACTACAGTTTAGTCTCTTGAAAGTGAAGAAAGGCAATGAAAACGACCCTGGGTATTAGATTTCTTCTGGTTTACTAGTATAAATGGGAAAGTTTAAAATACTTCCAGGTTTCTTTAAGACTTTAACTAATTGTAATATAAAAGTTTCAAAGTGTCTCTCAATTTTGATTTGTCACTGAGTTTAATTATTGTTGCCTGGCTAATTTTGGGGAATGAAAGGGAGGTTGGAAAACATAGCATGTAAGATGTGCTATTTACCTTTGTTACTGGGAATTTAAAAGAAGCTTGTAAAGATTATATGGAGTTAAATGTGCAAGGACTGTGCAGCCATTTTCTCCAGGGTGGGGCTCACCCCCACTTTGATTGAGACTCTGGAGGTGAGGAGGCAATGGGCAAAAGGGGGCATAACTTGCATCACGTGGGACCAGGCTCCCTGATACTTGATTTCTCGGGCTGTGTTGCTGGCAAGTTATAAGCACGGGAAAGCCAGTGGGTACTAAGTGCTACACTGCTTAAGAGTGGCTAATTCCAGATAAAAACAAGGGCTGAGGAGGTCGCTCTCCTCAGGGATTCTTCCCCAACCACTGGAAGAATGCTTCCTTTGGTTTCGTGGGAAGGCTTCTTGGGTTGGTCAGAGGATGCTTTGACAACCCAAGAATACAGAGTGGGATTGATTAAGACATTGGGCATCTGTTCTTTCCCACAGATGGTTAATATATACTCTCGCCAAGAGAACACCCCACTGGGCTGTATTCTGAAGCACGGAGATATGTTTGATCCCCAGACGCTAAAAAAAAATGTACAATTTTCTTTTGCACCTAGACCTGGCCTCAGTATCAACTCTCCATTGGTGAACAATGGCCCCCCAGAGGGTATTCTAAATGATGACACCATTTTTCAGTTAGATACATTGTGGATTTTTTTTTTTTTTTTGAGACAGAGCCTCAAGCTATCACCCTGGGTAGAGTACCGTGGTAGCACAGCTCAGCAACCTCCAACTCCTGAGCTCAAGCAATTCTCCTGCCTCAGCCTCCCAAGCATCTGGGACCACAGGCGCCCGCCACAACGCTCAGCCATTTCTTTGGTTGCAGCTGTCATTGCTGTTTGGCAGACCCGGGCTGGACTCGAACCCACCAGCTCAGGTGTATGTGGCTGGCGCCACAGCCGCTTGAGCTACAGCTGCCGAGCCAGTTAGATACATTTTGTAAACAAGAAGAAAAGGGGTCTGAAGTGCCCTAATTAAGTGCAAGCTTTCTTTTTCCTCAGGGACAACCCGCAACTGTGTAAAACCTGTCAGATAGGCTCAGTGCCTGTAGCTCAAGTGGCTAAGGTGCCAGCCACATACATCAGAGCTGGCGGGTGCGAATCCAGCCCAGGCCTGCTAAACAACAATGACAATTACAACCGAAAATTAGCCAGGCGTGGCACGCATCTGTAGTCCCAGCTACTTGGGAGGCTGAGGCAAAAGAATCACTTAAACCCAGGAGTTGGAGGTTGCTTTGAGCTGTGATGCCATGCACTCTACCCAGGGCGAGCTTGAGGCTCTGTCTCAAAACAAAACAAACTTTTTATCTGCCAAAAAAAGAAATAGCTAGGCATTGTGGCAGGTTACTATAGTCCCAGCTACTTGGGAAGCTGAGGTAAGAGACTCGCTTGAGCCCAAGAGTCTGAGGTTGCTGTGAGCTATGACGCCACAGCACACTACCAAGTGGGACAAAGTGAGATTCTGTCTCAAAACAAAAACAAAACCATAAAAACCTGGCAGATGGATAAAGCTGTCCCAGCTGTAGTAACTTCACCAAACGGTCAGGGATTCCTGAGAGAGACGCTGTCACAACCTAGTTCAAACCCACCATCTACTTCTCCTATACCTTTCTCCTCCGTGTGTTCAGAAAACCCCAGGAGGGAGGCTGTCCCAAGAGTTTTCTCTGGTCGTATTGGGAACCCCCCACAACGCAACCATATCCTTCTATGTGTCCTTTGGTTGAGACTGCAGGTGGTGGAAGGGGAAGTGCATGAGTATACACTCCATTTTCTCTGGCAGATTTAAAGCAAATTAAGGTTGATTTAAGAAAATTTTCTGATGACTCCAATAAGTACACAGATGTTCTCCAAAGGTTAGGACAAAGCTTTGACCTTTCTTGAAGAAATGTAATGCTACTTACTACCAGATCAAACATTAACTTTTAATGAAAAAAATGAAGAATTAGATGAAGCTAGAAAGTGGGGTGATTTGTGGTTCTTGAATATGAAATACTGAAATACAAATATTGATGGCTGTGTGTCTCCTGAGGAAAGAGACAGATACCCCCCGGTAAGACAGGCAGTTCCCTTTGAGAATCTCAAATTGGAGCCTGAGAAACAAGGTGACTGGTGGTGTAAACATTTTCTAACATGTATCCTGGAAGGTTTACGTTGCTCCAAGAAATAACCTATGAATTATCCAAGTTGTCTACTATTTGCCAGGAGCAAATGAGCATCCCTCAGTCTTTCTTGAGCGGCTTACAGAAGCAATGAGAAAATATTCTCAGTTAACGTTAACCCAACTCCTTAGAGGTTAGGGTTAGGGTTAGTCTTAACCCTAACTCTAACCCAAATTATTTTAAAAGACAAATTTATTACTCAAGCAGCACCAGACATTCAAAGAAAACTCCAGAAATTTGCCCTAGTCCCAGATCATAACCTGGAGAATCTTCTTAAAATGGCCACTGCAGTCTTTTATAACCGAGATCAGGAGAAAGAGGAGGAAAGAGAAGGGATAAGAAAAGAATGACAGCTCTAGTAATGGCACTCCAACAAACGAGCACCATTCAGAGATAGAGGGAAGGCAGAGGAGCTAAGAACAAGTGCTGCCAATGTGGCCAGACTGGCCACTTCAGGAAGACTGCCCTCAACAGCACCAACAGCTGGGCAAGCCACCTGGCTCCTGTCCAGAATGCAGGGGTGACCACTGGAGGGTGGTCTGTCCTCAGAGGCAAAGGGACAGTGATCCCATCATTGCCCAAACTGGACTGAGGGTGCCTAGGGTTGATTCTCATGGCTCCAGTTTGTGTCATCACCCTTCAAGTACCCCACGTTTGCCTCATAGTGGAGGGCCAGGAGGTAGAATTTCTTTCAGACACTGGAGCAACCTTTTCTCTACTTCTAACCCTGGTCTTTTACCCCCCCCCCAAATCTGTAACTATACAGGGGATGTCTGGAAAGCCAATTACCAATTTTTCTCTCAGCCTGTAAGCTGCAATTGGGATGACTGGCTCTTCTCTCACACCTCCCTAATCATGCCTAAAAGTCCTGCTTCCCTTTGGGGGAGAAACATACTAACTAAAGCAGGAACAACCATTTATATGAATATGGGACAGGAACCTATATTATGTCTTCCCTTATCAGAGACAGAAATTAACCTAGAAGTGTGAGCTACTGAGGGACAGGTGGGAAGAGCAAGATGTGCTCAACCAGTCCAAATTAAGTTAAAGAATCCCACCATCTATCCCAATCAAGAACAATATCCTCTAAAAGTAGATGCTAAGAATGAACTAATACCCATAATGCAGAATCTAAAGTGACAAAAATTATTAATACCTTGCAATAGTCCATGTGACATTCCTATTCTAGGAGTGTCAAAGCCCAGTAAAACTTGGAGACTTGTCCAAGACCAACACATTATAAATGAAGCGGTCATTCCTATTGTCTCATATCCCTGAAAACGCTGCCTTAAAAGATGTCTTCTTTTACATTCTACTTCATGAAAATTCCCAATACCTTTTTGCTTTTATTTATTTATTTATTATTTTTTGTTAAATCATAACTTTGTACATTAATGCATTTATGGGGTTCAGGGTACTGCTTTGATATACAATGTGAAATGTTTACATTGAACTAAGTAACATCCATCACAATTATACTCATTTCTTAATAGTTTTGAAATGTACCATTTTTGCATCATGCACATTAGGTAAGGTCTCCCAAATACCCTTCCTCCTCTCATATCCCCCCATCCCTCCCCTCTCTCTCCTCTTCCCTTCTACTTTCTGGACTATAGTTATGTTTTGCCATTCATATGAGTGTGTAGGTGGTTATGTATTAATTTCATAGCAGTACTGAGTACATTGGATACTCCCCCCCCCCATTCTTGAGATACTTTACTATGAAGAATATGTTCAGCTCTATCCAGGTGAACATAAAAGATGTGAAGTCTCCATGTTTTTTATGGCTGCATAGTATTCCATGGCACACATATACCACATATTGTTAATCCATTCATGGGTCAATGGGCACTTGGCTGTTTCCATGTCTTGGCTATTATGATTCGGGCTGCAATAAACATTCTGGTGCAAATGTCTTTGTTATAAATTAATTTTTGATCATCTGGATATATACCTAGTAGAGGAATTGCAGGATTGAACGGTAAATCTAATTTTAGTTCCTTGAGTGTTCTCCAGACTTCTTTCCAAAAAGAAAGAAGCTGGCATTCCCACCATCAGTGTAGAAGCATTCCCTTCTTTCCACATCCACACCAACATCTATAGTTTTGGGATTTTGTGATTTGGGATAATCTTACTGGAGTTAGATGATATCTCAAAGTGGTTTTGATTTGCATTTCTCTGATGATTAAATTAAGGATGATGAGCATTTTTTCATGTGTTTGTAGGCCATGCACCTTTCTTCATCAGAGAAGTTTCTGTTCAAGTCTCTTGCCCACATAGAAATAGGGTTATTTAATCTTTTCTTATTAGTTTGAGTTCTCTGTAGATTCATAACTTTGTCAGAAGCATAACCTGCAAAAATCTTCTCCCATTCTGAAGGTCAGCTGCTTGCTTTACTTACTCTGCTCTTGGCTATGCAAAAGCTTTTTAGTTTGATCAGATCCCAGTAATGTATTTTTGGTGTTGCTTCAATTGCCCCGGGGGTCCTCCTCATAAAATATTCTCCCAGGCTGATTTCTTCAAGTGTTTTCCCTGCCCTCTCTTCTAGTATTTTTATAGATTCGTGTCTTAAGTTTAAATCTTTTATCCAGTGAGAATCAATTTTTGTTAATGGTGAAATGTAAGGGTCCAGTTTGAGTCTTCTACAGGTTGCCATCCAGTTCACCCAGCATCATTTGTTAAATAGGAAGTCTTTCCCCCACTGAATATTTTTGATAGACTTGTCGAAGATCAAATGATGATAAGCAGCTGGGTTCATCTCTTGGTTCTCTATTCTGTTCCATAAATCCACCGCTCTGTTTTTGTGCTAGTACCATGCTGTTTTGATCACTATAGATTTATAGTATACCCTGAAGTCTGGTAATGTGAACCTCCTGATGTGTTCTTATTTCCGAGTAATGTATTTGCTATTTGAGGTTTTTTTCTGATTCCATATAAAATGAAGTACTATTTTTTCAAGTTCTTTAAAGTAAGACAATGGTGCTTTAATAAGGATTGCATTAAATCTGTAGATTGCTTTGGGTAGTACGGACATTTTCACACTGTCGATTCTACTCATCCATGAGCATGGCATGTTTTTCCATTTGTTAACATCCTCAGCTATTTCTTTTCTCAGAGTTTCATAGTTCTCCTTATAGAGATGTTTTACGTCCTTTGTTAGATAAATTCACAGATATTTCATCTTCTTTGGCACTATTGTAAAAGGAATAGAGTCCTTGGTTGTTTTTCAGCTTGACAATTGTTGGTGTATATAAAAGCTACTGACTTGTTAGGTATTGATTTTGTATACTGAGATGCTGCTGTATTCCTTCTTTGATCATTTCTAAGAGTTTTGACATTGAGTCCCTGGAATTTTCCAGTTATAGGATCATGTCATCAGTGAATAGTAAGAGTTTGATCTCCTCTCATCCTATTTGGATACCCTTGATCACCATCTCCTGCCTGATTGCGATAGCTATAACTTCCAATGCAATGTTAAACAGCAGTGGAAACAGTGGGTATCCTTGCCTCATTCCTGATCTGAGTGGAAATGTTTTCAAATTTAAAACATTCAATATGATATTGGCTATGAGTTTGCTGTAGATGGCCTCTATTAGTGTAAGGAATGTCCCTTCTATGACTATTTTCTTAAGAATTCTGATCATGAAAGGATGCTAGATATTATCAAAAGCTTTTTGTGTCAATTGAGAGAATCATATGGTCTTTGTTTTTTATTTTATAGACGTGATGTATTATATTTATAGCTTTGCATATGTTGAACCAACCTTGTAGCCCTGGAATAAAACCAACTTGATCATGGTGTGTATATATATATATATATTTTGTGTGTGTATAATTTTTTTGATGTGTTGTTGAATCCTGTTTGCTAAGATCTTATTGAATATTTTTGCATTAATATTTATTAATGATATAGATCTATTATTTTCTTTCCTTGTTGGATCCTTTCCTGGTTTGGGGATCAGGGTGATATTTGCTACATAGAATGTGTTGGGAAGTATTCCTTCTTTTTCCATGCTTTGGAAAACGTTGTATAAAATAGGTACTAGTTCCTCTTGAAAGGTTTAATAGAATTTGGATGTGAAGCCATCTGGTCCTGGACTTTTCTTTTTAGGGAGATTTCATATTGTTGATGTTATTTCAGTGGTTGACATAGGTCTATTCAAGGTTTCTAATTCTTTCTGGTGGAATCTAGGAAGGTGGTGTGCTTCCAGGTATTAGTCCATTTCCTTCAGATTTTCATATTTCTGGAAATAGAGATTTTTGTAGTAATCATTGAAGGTTTTTTTGAATTTCTGAAGTGTCATTATTTTTCCTTTATCTTTTCTGATAGACGATATTAGAGATTTTACTTTTCTATTTCTGGTTAAGTTGGCCAAAGGTTTATCAATTTTGTTAATCTTTTCAAAAAACCAACTTTTTGTTTCATTCATCTTCTTAATGATTCCTTTGTTTTCAATTTCATTTAATTCTGCCCTAATGTTGGTTATTTCTTTTCATCTGCTGGGTTTGAGGTTGGAATATTCTTCCTTTTCTAGTTACTTGAGATGATCCATTAAGTTGTTGGTTTCCTCTCTTTCTCGTTTCTTGATGAAGGCTTTCAATGCTATAAATTTCCCTCTTAGGACTTTGCAGTATCCCACAGGTTTTGATAATTTGTGTCTTCATTATCATCTAGTTCCATTAGAAGGAAATTTGGTCATTTCCTTCTTAATCTCATCTTTGACCCAGCTATCAGTCAGCCTAAGATTAAGTAGCTTCCATGACTTTGTTTGAGTATGGAGATTCCCATTGCTGTTGAGTTCAACTTTTATTCCATAGTGGTCCGAGAAGATATAAGGAATAATTTCTACACTTTTAAATTTGCTGAGGTTGGACTTGTGTCCTAGGATATGATCTATTTTGGAGGATGACCCATGGGCTGATGAGAAGAATGTATTTTATTAGGGTGAAATGTTCTGCAGAGGTCTGTAAAGTCCATTTGTTCTAAGGTCAGGCTTAAGTCTAATATTTCTTTGTTTAGTTTCTTCTTGGAGGATCTATCCAAAACTGTCAAAGGAGTGTTAAAATTTCCAACTATTATAGCACAGGAAGATATCAAATTGCTCATATCCCTTAGGGTCTGCTTTATGAATTGAGGAGCATTCTGCTAGGGTACACTTAAATGTTAATTATTGAAATCTATTCATGTTGGGTGTTTCCCTCGACCAATATGTGGTGACTTTATTTTTTGAGACAGAGCCTCAAGCTGTCACCCTGGATAGAGTGCCATGGCATTACAGCTCACAGCAACCTCCAATTCCTGGGCTCAAGTGAGTCTCTTGCCTCCGCCTCCGAAGTAGCTGGGACCACAGGCGTGCGACACAATGCCCGGCGATTTTTTGGTTGCAGATGTCATTGTTGTTTGGTGGGCCTGGGCTGGGTTTGAACCCGCCAGCTCAGGTGTACATGGCTGGTGCCTTAGCCAGTTGAGGCAAGGGTGCTGAGCCTTTTTTTTTGTTTTGTTAAATCATAACTGCGTACATTAGTGCAATCAAGGGGTACAATGTGCTGGTTGCATATACAATCTGAAATGTTTTCATCAAACTGTTTAACATACCTTTCATGGCATATTCTTAGTTATTGTATGAAGACACTTGTATTTTGCATTTATTAAGTTTGGCCTGTACCGTTCTAAGATGCACCATAGGTGTGGCCCCACCAATTACCCTCCCTCTATCCCAACTTCGCCCCTCCCCTTCCTTCCCATATTCTTGTGCTATAGTTGGGTTATAACCTTCATATGAAAACTTTAAATTAGCTTTATAGTAGGGCTGAGTACATTGGATACTTTTTCTTCCATTCTTGAGATACTTTGCTAAGAAGAATATGTTCCAGCTCCATCCATGTAAACATGAAAGAGGTAAAGTCTCCATTTTTCTTTAAGGCTGCATAGTATTCCATGG
>CAUYON010027347.1:0-20646 GCA_963573935.1 Arctocebus calabarensis
ACCCCACCCCCCCATATATTCATTTTTATTTTTATTTTTTTGAGACAGAACCTCAAGCTGTCACCCTGGATAGAGTGCTGTAGCATCATAGCTCACAGCAACCTCCAATTCCTGGGCTCAAGCGAGTCTCCTGCCTCTGCCTCCCAAGTAGCTGGGACTACAGGCGCCCACCACAATGCCCGGCCATTTTTTGGTTGCAGCCGTCATTGTTGTTTGGAGGGTCCAGGCTGTATTTGAACCCGACAGCTCAGGCATACGTGGCTGGCGCCTTAGCCAGTTGAGCCACAGGTGCTGAGCCCATATATTCATTTTTTAAAAACTCAGGTTACATCATTGTTAGGCACAGAGCACAAGTGCCAAAAATGCAAAGGTGAACTAGAAACAGGTTTTTAGCTTCTAAGAAACTTACTCCTTGATGGAGAAGACAGACACAATGAACACAACATACTGTGAATCTGGATACGGGCCCCTCCCCAGGAAGCACATGTTATGTAATTATCTGCTGATCTGTCTCCCTCCCTAGGTCGTGTCTTCTCTGAAAGCAGGAATTGGGTCCTGTCTTCTGTTAAGGCGCCTACTCTCAGAAAAATTCCTGGCACATAGTGCTTCCCTGGTTATGGGCAGCTGATCAAATGCGCAGAGCATGATGGGAACAAAGGGGAGGGAATGGTGCCTGCATCTGAGGAGCTCAGAGAAGACTTTCTGAGGAGGTGACGTTTTGAGCCCAACTGGGTGGAAAAAAGAAAGGGTGTTTCAGGTGGGATTCTAGAAGGGATACGGGCAGGCACAGAGGTAAGGAGGCATGCATGGGGCCAGGCTGATGAACCTCATTCTGGGGAGTGTCAGAGATGAGGCTGAGACAAACACTGGGGGTTATCCAGGCCCCATTTGGAGATTAGATCGAAGCTTCAGGGAGACCCTTTTCTGAGAACTTTGTAACTTAATTTAAGTAATACATATTTATGAAGTCAAGAACATTTTATATAAGATTGCCCATTTCTTAAGAGTGTTTGCTTTGGTTTGAGTATTTCTGGAGACCATTGATGTTATCTGCTGAAATGGTTTGTGAATTTAACGTGTCAGTTAAGTAACCACATAATCACACAAGTTTAGAATCGCAATGATGATAGCCTGTAATAAGGGGATTTGGGAGAAATCCTACCTAATGTGAAATCTGAGGGAAAAAGAAAAGTAGAAAGAGAGGAGAGGGAGGAAAGTTCCAAGCAGAGAGAAGAGAGTCAGCAAGGACAATCTCAAGAGCAACGGCAGCGGCTGGAGGCAGGAGTACAGTGGAAAGCAGAGGGTACTCCCTGGGGCTGCTGAAGTGAGGCGGGGCCAGACTCCAAGGGCACTGAGGAGTGAGTGATGGTGTTTAGTGTAAGGATGGTAGGACATCACTGAATGTGGTAAAGAGTGGTATGATTTTGTAGAGTTGCATTTAGACAGAGATTATTCTAACTATGGTGGGAAGAAGAGTAAGGGTAATAAATTGTTGTGCTACAGTCAAGGTGAAACATGAAAATGGACTTTGGTAGCTTTGATTGGAGAGAAGTGGATGGATATGAGGTATATAGGAGTGACAAAACTGAGAGTGCTCGATGGTGTCCTGGATGTGGCAGGGTGGGTAGAAGAGAAAGGTGTCAATGGTAATTGACTCTAGTAGATTTCTGGTGTCAAACAGATTTTTCTTGTGGATTCATGGAAATAAGAAACTTTGGAAGATGACTAGGGCTTTGATTTGTGTTATGCATTCATGAAAATAAGCAACATTGGAAAATAACCGGGGCTTTTGGAAGGTGATAGAGAAGAATCTTAGTTTAGCTTTATACATGTTGAGTTTGAGGTAGCTTCAAGACATCCAAAAGGTGACATTAAGAAGACAGGGGATTTAATAGTCTAGCTTGCAGAGAAGAGGTTGGGTGTCACGAACCAGCACAGCGAAGGGGAGTGAACCAGAGTGGAATTGGGGAATGAGGAAAATATAGACAAGAGAAGACCCAGAGACAAAGAATGGGACTGGGAGGACAGACTGAGCTGATGGCTGCAGCCAGCCCCAACGCACAAAATCAGCTTTATCTTATACTCTCTATACAAGCTTCTCTGCAGGGAAGTAGCATAAACAAAAGACATATCTTTGGTCTTGCAATATGATTGGAAACTGCAAATGACTTGAATAAGGACAAATCATCTTGGTAGTGTTTTTTACTCAACTTCATTAACATATGACAAGCAGTAAGAAGGGAGAGGTCAGGAGGATCTCAGCATAGTTGACAAAACAAAGGAAGAACTATGTGACTTAGTGGTTACTACTCAACTTTGTTAGCATATGACAGAAAAGAAAGGGAAAGATTATAAAGATCTCTGCATAATTAACTAGACAAAGAGAGCTACTTTTGGCAGAGGGAGTGTGAAGAAAGGAATATGGCTGTTTTGGGAATGGAGGAGAAGCAGGTGGGGGGCTCATTTTCTGAATGTTCCCCAGGCTGTGAGGGCCCTGCCATCTCACAGTCTACTCTCCACAGTTAGGGATGTAATCATGGATTTGTGGGTCACTGGTGTAGAGGTTTTAACTACAAGTATAATGCCATCACATTGGGAGAAGTTATAGAATGAGAGATGGTAACAAAATCCTTGATTCTCCAACCAGGTCAACAAAAAACAGATGCTTGTATGGATGTAATAACCCTGAAGAATGCTAGATTTTAGATATAGTTTCATCTGATGAGTCGATAATCTCAGGGAAATGGTTTTAAATA
Organism: Arctocebus calabarensis; assembly: GCA_963573935.1. Lineage (NCBI taxonomy): Eukaryota > Metazoa > Chordata > Mammalia > Primates > Lorisidae > Arctocebus > Arctocebus calabarensis. The sequence goes on from CAUYON010027347.1 coordinate 2,757, forward strand.
GAATAATTTTAGGGTAACTGTGGAGGGACCGTGCTGTTAGTTAGGAGGTCAGTCCCCTTGTGGAAAGATAGAGATGGTACAAATCTGACCAGGAGGTAACAAAGAAAATGGAGAGGCAGGAAAGGAGTGAACACATACCCTATTTTGCTGTGTATTATGTGCACTTTTATTTGCCCACATTTTTGAAGGAAAAAGAAAGTTGTACATTATAATTGGGTAGCAAGACCTGGGAGTGGGGGAGCCCAGGAGGCCCCCTGGGGACACTGCACCCTCCTGCTTAGGCCCTCTGGGTGCACAGGGTTCCAGTCCAGGAGGATCTGGGATCCCGTGGGAGATGTCTAGAGTGACCTTCCCTGAGTGCTGTGATCAGGGGAGGGGGTGGTGGCAGAACTGGTGAGGTGTGCCACTGCATGAAGGGTGAAAGTTGAGGGGGCTGAGCAGCCTCAGAAGCTCCTGTTCCACCAGCCATGTGCATGGCCATTTCAGCTGTGACCTTGACATTGTGGGGAAGGAAGGGTTCGTGGGAGAGAGGGAAGGGGTGGCCTTCACAGAACGGGCAGCTGTAGGGAGGGCGGTGCAATTTGCATGTTTACCAGGGTAGTGTTAGCCTGAGACCAGATGAGTCCCTCCTGGCTGAGAGCTGGTATTTTCCTGAAAGTCTGGGCCCCAAACGTGGGTGTGTGTTATAGATGGGAGCATATTTTACATGGAAAAATATGGTATTTAGAAAGCAGAATTAAGATTAGGTGAAAATTGGATCTGGGATAGAAGAGAGAAAGAGGACCTTGAATGGCTCTGAGAACCCAGCTGGAGCAACTGGAAAGAAGGGGATGTGATTATGAACAGAGACAGGGAATAGGGAGGAAGAGGAAGTTGGTGGCAGCAATGACGCTTTGATGTACTGAGTTTAAGGTACCTGCGACAGAGCCTAGCAAGATCCCCTGGAAGTAAGTGCATAGCCTGGGGGACCAGGATGGAAATGTGACATGGGAGCTGCAGGCTTGAGCAGGAGGAAGAGTTATGTGGGCAAGTGGGACAGGGAGGTGGACAGGCCATGGAACCAGGGAAGGTAAGGAGGAGGCCGTGTGGCTGGGAAAGCCTGAGCACCCAGGTTGGCCATGTGTGGGTTCCAGGGTGGATGTCTCAGCGCTAGCACCGACGGAGGTAGTGCAGCATGGAGCTGGCATTCAGGGCCCCACTCACTTTCCCCCTGTCCAGGTCTTCACAAAGAGGACAGCTTTAAATGGCCTCTCCATGTTCTTTTGAAAGCTAAGGCCTTAAACAAAAACATTGTCAATTTCTGGCAGAAAATTTCTCCCCCAGAAATAGCCACGAAACTTCCCACTGAATGAAGGAAATGGGATTCCCAAGGGGTATGATGAGAACAGTGTGTGGCCTCCTGGGGTCTGGAGCCACCAACATTCAGCCATGGTGTGTGAACAGCTGCGTGTGGACCACGGGGCTTTCAAGCCTCTGTTCCATGAGTTTGCAAAACTGCCTAGGTGCTTGAGATGATATTCTACACACCTGGGCATTTAATTAATGGTATGTTTAAAGTGTCTGTGTTGTCCGTCTATTAATAGAGAAGAGCTCAGCATTTGAATTCTATAGGTACGGATGGGGCTCTGACCAGCTCCTTTACTGTATCCAGTTTTTGCATCTGCAAAGCAGAAGTAGAGACTTAGGTCTCTGGGGGGCTCGATCGGAAGCTGGTAATATCAGAGGAGTTCTAAGATCATTCTAGAGTCAAACGACCAGATGTAGTGAATCTGTGGGTCACGCGGTGCATGTCCGGTGAGCACCCAGGAAAATGGGTCCCAGGCGCTGCTGTGCAGTGGGGCACTAAAAAGCTCACAGCTTCTCATTGCAATAGCATGAGAAAAAAAAAACAGCAGTCGTTTTGGATCCATTTTGAGCCTCTGTGCAAAAACTAAAAGCATGTGGACTTTAAATGTGTTTAAAATATTAAAAGTCTATTAAAGCCCAAACTGCAGAAACTTATAAAACAATATACAGGCAGTTATTTGAAATATTCTGTACAAGGCTGACTGATCACCTGCCAATACCATCACTGATTTCATCCAGCCCCACACGGGGCCCCACGCGGCAGCTCCGTTCTTAGGAGTTCGGCAAACAGGCTTGGCGAATGGTTCCTTCAAAACCAGCCAAATACAGTTTATGTTAAATGTACTTCCCATGAAATTGCACAAAGACATTTTGAGGGAATTCTGCATCGGTCAAAATTTGACGTAACTAAATGTAAAGTGTACAATAGAGCATGTTTAGGAAACACTGCAGTTTTGATGTGTGAGCCTTATATGCCTCGTGCCGATCACACCCAGATGTAGTTGACCTGAACCGTTTCATAGAAGTGTTTCTTGGAAAGCAGAAATAACATTCAGATGAATTTCAAAAGGATCTAGGGTCCCTTACAACCTCTCTTGACTCGTCTCTTTTGATTTCTCACTGTTAATTTGTCTTCCACTTTTAAGTTATTATCTGCTTTTGCTCTGGGCCTTCTCTGTCCTTTGTCCTGATTTCCTACGACCTCTGGTTTCTGACCGTGCTCTTCTTTCTTACCATCAGGATTTATACCTACATCCTCTCTCTTAACTCGGCACAGGTAAATGTGGGTGTATAGATTTGCTTTTCTTTTTTGAATGGGAGTATAGTTTTAAATCTATTTGTGTAGGCATTTAGAAATGCAATCAGCTTTGTGTACGTTATTTGATAATGGTCATTAAAGTTAGGACCTGTGACCTTGCAAGTCCAAGTCTATCAACTGGAAATAAAGATGCCAGGCAAAGAGGAAACTCTGTCACTTCCTTCTGTTACTTAAAGCACCAGCAAGTGTCAATCATTTATGTTGCTAAGAATTACATTATAGCGGAATTTATAGATGTGATTTGCATTTTAGATTTATGTAAATGAGCACCCAAACCCAAGATTTTAACTACTACAAATTTTAAGTTACCTGAGTTTTTCAAGTTTTATTGCTGGTAGGTATAGGCATAGTGGTATTAATATCAGCAACAACTCTCCTATTTGGCTGGCTGTGGGAAGTGGGATATTGTAGAGTCTCCATCCTAAATGTTTCTGGGAACTCCTTGAGTGATGATGGGCCCTCCTAAGATCCTGGTTGTGAGCCCTGCTAAGGAGACGTGAGGCGGGATTCCACCTCCACAGACTCTGGCATTTTGCAGAGGAGGGGCTCAAGTCTGAAACTTTCCTCCCTGTGAGGCTTTCTGGAAAATTGGCCATGCTTAAAATAAATGTCAGTGGATCACGAGGGTGCTCACTTTTCTAGTGAGAAGGAGGTTCCTCCTGTGTCAGCCACATTCTATAAGCCCAGATGCCTCTTACAATTACGTATAAATCATTAGGTTGTAAATCATGTTAGTCTGTTAGAACCACCATTGGAAAGGATCACAAACATTAAACATTGCTTAAACAACAGGGAGTTAATGTCCCCTGTTCTGCAGGCTTCTAAGTCAATATCAGGTGTGGGCCAGATGTGTTCCTTCTGAGGCCTCGAGGGAAGGACTCGCCCCACGCCTCTCCACCATCTTCTTCTTAGATGTGTAGACATAGCTCACGAATCTCTACCTTCTTTCTCATGTTGCATCATCCTATGTGCGTCTGTGTCCATATTGCCCTTTTCTAGAAGGACACAAGTTATATTGAATTAGGGGGTCACATAATTCCAGGACGATCATGTCTTAACCAATTACATCTGTAACAGCCCTATTTCCAAATAGGGTCATGTTCTTAGAGTTAAGACTTCAACATATGAATTTTGAGGGACGTGTGTGATGTATAATTAAACTCCCATCACATAAATATTTCTTCAAAGATCAGAGTTGAAAGTAATTAGCGAATGGACTGCACTTTATTTTATGTATGATGGACAAATAGTAATTGTATATCCTTATGGGGTACCATACGATGTTTTGGTACATGGAGTGGACAAGTGAAGATAATTAGCATATCTGTCACCTCAAATATTTATCGATATGAGATGAGGATATTTAAAATTCACTTTCTTAGTAATTTTGAAATATACATTATTGTTAATGAAACCAAACAAATGGGCTCACTGCCCAATGTGCAGAGCAGCCAATAGTATGGCGCCGACTTTTAAGGCAAGAAAGGTTTTATTGTAAAGTCATCCAGCAAGGAGGTAAGAGATATAGTTCCAATCTATTACTCCAATTTGAGATCTGGGGCAAGTTTTAAGGGTCAGCGGGGAAGGGCAAGGATTAGGAATGTTGGCTTGGAAGAATGTGATCGGAAGGTTTCAAATTTAAGCATTTAGGGTAAGATGTGTTGAGGTAGATTTTAGCCCCAGATTTTCTGGACCCACAGATGCCTGGCTTTTGAAAGGATTCCTACATTCAAGTTCCAGTCCTTCAATTCGTATGTTGACGTTTTAACTCTAAGAATATGACCCTATTTGGCAATGGGGTTGTTACAGATGTAATCTGCAACATCTTGGTTGCATAGGGAGGAACTCTTGGTTCCAAATGTTATTAGAGGTCAAAGGTTTTCCTACAGTCCGGGCTATATAACCTGCGATTTTGGCTCTGTTATACCTGCCAGTTAACTTGATATTCTGTTCTCAGCAGAGTAGGCCCCATCTGGGCTGGTCCTGCTGTGTCATTAACTATGTCACCATTCTGTGCAAGCAGACACCAGAACACAAGCTTCAATTAGATAGCAAGAAGAAAGCCTTTGTTTTCCTTTCGTGATTCTATTTCTCTTTATCTTCATCTGTTTGTGGCAGATTGTATGGAGTCTCTCTCCCTTACTCTAGCTGAGAGATTTTAGATTGGAAATTAACAGTCTAGGGCTGGTGCTAGAGCCCAGACATTTCAGACAAACACATGTTCAGTTAATATGGTGATCAGATAAAACAAAGATGCTAGGATTAGTATTCCTTAAGTTATTTAACAGGAGGTATATTCCTCTATATAAGGCTATTCTGGGGTTTTCTCAAAAGGAAAATTAACACACACAGTCGTGGGGTGTGAGAAAACTGGATCCTGCCCTTACTAGTGGCAAGATGGGGCTAGAACTACCCACTCCCGCCTCATTGTGACAGCAGGGCCCACCCTTAGTACCTCACAGCTGGAAGAAAGGCCTCCATCATCGCTTGAGCTGAGCCTGAGATGCTGGTTTATCAGACACAAGAAAGGACCAAGGGTCCTACATCCACGCTGTCAGGTGCTTAGGAATGGGTCTTCTGGTGGAGAGAAGAGACCCTAGAGAATGAAGCTTGAATTAGGTCTATGGGAGAGCATGGAGTGGAGTGACTGACGGTGCCGAGTGGGGTGAGGAATAAGATGGTACCATGCTGAGTCCCTGAGGCCCCAGCCCCTCTCCCACGGCCATCTCTTTCTCTGAGCCCCTGCTTTTGTCCTTTTGGGCTTAGAGGTAGTAACAGCTTCCCCCCATTGCTAATTCCTGGGTGCTTTATCCTTTTCACTTCCCCTAACATTGTTCACACTTTTCCCAAGTGTCCCTTGATCAAACTCTTCATCCATCTGTTTGTACCCTCTAGCTCCAGCCTGTGTCAAGGCCACAGCTCTCCCAGGAGACTCTAAGTTTCTGAAGGTAGAGATTAAGACTTTCTCACCTTTCAATCTGCAGACGCATGTTAGAAAGGTTGTGTCACACAGGAATGGGGACCCAGTCATTTCTGCAGAATTATGCTCTCTGCAAAGCAGCTGAAAGAACAGGAAGCCCAGGTGCCCTTTCGTTAGGCCCTGTGCAGACAGACCTGTCATATTGACTGTCCCACCTGGCTCCTCATTCTGCAAAATAAATGCCTTTACTGCCCCCGATGGCTGCCATGTGGCGCTGGGAGAGAAGCCTGGGCTTCTCCCCCTAAGGGAGGCCCAGCAACCTCCCAGTCAGTGCTGCAGGATGCAGTCCCAGCTAAAGGCCACTAAGCGCACTCATTGTGCTTCTACTGTATGCAGACTTCTGTACGGCTTAAGAGTAGAAGGACGCAGATGAGAGCTCCTGCCCTGCAAAGGTGTGCAGGCTGCATCCAGAGTCCGTGGAACAGGGAGAGGGAGCAGTCACAGAGGATCCTGTCGACCTACATGGGTGAATTAGAAAGTCCAAGTGAGGGCGGCGCCCATGGCTCAAGAAGTAGGGCACCAGCCCATATACCAGAGGTGGTGGGTTCAAACCTGGCCGTGGCTGAAAACTGCAAAAAATAAAAATAAAAATAAAAACGTCCAAGTGAAATAATTTCGGGCAAGTGAAGTGCAGAGTGCAGATGGGAATAGTCATACGGGATGACTCAGAAGGACTGGCTAGATTTTTGAGCTTTGTTTGCGGTCAGAATCTTGAACCAGGTAGCTTGGAAAATGTATTAGAAAGCAATCAGTCAATGTCAAGCCCTGTCCTCAGGAATGTGGGTCTCCGGTCCCCTGAGGATGCTTTATTGCTGGTGGAATAAAAGCTATTATGTAAGGATGTGTCCAAAGTTCAGTGTGGATGCTTTGTATTTTATTTTTTCTTAGTTTGGCAACATCCACGGATAATGGTGCACAGTGGATTTGAAGAGATTGGAAGCTGGCTTCCTGGAACCCAGGCCACACATACCGATCGGGTATGCCGTTTGCATCATATTCCTATTTAGTCACCATCAGTTTTGCTTATAAGCCCAGGATGTAGCCAGCATGCTGGAGAAATCTTTGATCCCATCTCAAATAAAATAGATGAATGTGCATTTATTGTGTCATTTTTATTACCATTAAATTAAATACCAGAAAACATTTCAATATACCCTCTAGAGAAAATAAAGCCCTTTCCGACACCAGCCAGCTCTGTGTCTTCATGAAATGGAACCAGACATTTGGAACCCGTCGTCTCTCCTAGGTCAGAGGCGCTTCTGTTCTCCCCAGGCTCTGTCAAAGCTGTGGTGAATGGAGTTACTGTCCTGAGTCGCCTTTGGGAAGAAGTTGGTCTTCAGAATCCAATAAATAATGGGAAAAAGAGAGCATGGCATACGTACGTATGAGAAGGTCTCATGGGCACTCTTTTGTTGAAGTAAACAACAAAAGACTATGTTGTTTCTGTATTAATTATAAAACTGAAAAGCTAGCTCAACAGCAGACATGAAACGTATCTGACAAATTGTAACACTGACAAAACTGGACTAGAAACTTGTGGGTCAGTTCTGCCATGGGGTCGGTTAGGAAATGTCACAGGGCTGGTGCTGTGAAGAATCAGACCTGGACACAGCCGGCTACCTAGAGGGGAACAATGAACTTATCCGATAGTCATTTCCTGACGACCTTCCCATAATGAACAATAATGAAAAATCTCTGGTGCTGGAGACCCACGAAGTCAGGGCCCCTCCTCCGTGCTTTTCTACCTCTGAGTCTCCCCGGATCCTGAGTGCAATCACAGCACACTGGCTGCGGTGGGAGCGGCAGCTGCAGTCCCACGGCAGCCCAGCTTGTGGTTGGAGATTGGGCAGCACTGAGCGGGCTCTTTCCAGTGGACTTTCCTGGAGCCTCTAAGGCAAGCTCCGTCTACTCATCCAGCATCATATGGCAGCCACTGGGCACAGGAAAGCCATCTGCAGACTCACAAGCCAAATAAACTGGGGTAAAATACAGAGAGCGCATGATAGTGAAAAGGAGAAGGATGAAGTTTGGCAGGGGACCAGGAAATATAGTAGAACCTCTACAAGTTGACCACCCAGAGCCTGCAACAACAAACTGGTCAACATACAGAGGTGGTCAACATAAGCAACTAGGCCTGCTGCACTGATCCGTACACGTGGTGCATGCCCAATCTATGATAATTAGGTCAATTTAAGGAGGTGGTCAGCGTAGGGAGGGGGCCAACTATGGAGGTTCTCCTGTATTCAGAGGGTGCACAACTTTAGAAACTCTTTTAATTGGACCAAAGGAAATCTCTGCCAGCCATCAACAAAGAAGACTGGGAAATATAATGGGGGAGTGAAAATTTATTAAGAAACTAGCCGAGAGTGAGCCCTAACCTACTCATAAAATGTAGTTGGCATTTTATCTATTAAGCAGCAGAAGGGTAGAGTTCTGAGACAGAGCCTGGTGTAGGCTGTCACTTCTGGCCAGATGAACCTGGGTGAATCATTTAACCTGTCTGAGCCCCAGATTCATTATCTGCATACAGGAGAAAGCATCTCCATGGCTCACTGCACAAGGTTATAGAAATAGCCTAATAAATATTGAATCTGGAAATTTTTTGCTGACATCAGAGCTCTGGGAGTGCTTGGCAAATAGAAATTTCCAGGGACTTCCCCCAGGAACTTCCAATTCAGTAGATGAGAAATGGAAAGAGAGTCTAATCAGAGGTTCTCAGTCCTGGGTGAACATGAGAATCACCTGAGAACCTCCTAAAACATCCAGATGCTACGGGCCCATCCCAGACTTATTAAATTAGCATTTCTAGGGCACAGGAATAAGAATTTTTTTGCAAAGTTCTGCAGGAAACTCTAAGATAAAGATAGGTTGATAATCAACAGTCCAGCGGAGTCCATGTTCCTGTGAGTGATGAAAACTTAGAGTTGCTAAACCGCCTCAGCCACCTGACACACACATTTGGGGAGTGTGTGAAGGTAGTTCCAGGAGGGAAGTGGCTTCCCAAGGAGCAGATAGACGCACTTAAACATTTCCAAATACGCAAAACCTCCCCCATTCTTGCCAGCTTCCAGAGAAGGAGAATGCATTGCCTCCCTGTCTCCATTGTTTCATCATCCCAGCCAGGACGCCTCCCTCAGACTTACCCTGAGTCCCTGGTGCCTGCGTGATGAGGCGGCAGGGCAGGGAAGGGGCCTGCTGCCAGGGTCTCGCTGGGGACATCCCTCAGGTAAGCAGCAGCAAGGATACAGCGCTAACACGCATTTCCTTTCTCTTCCTCGTGGTTGATTGGGAATAGACGTGAACAGAGTGCAGCTCCAGCTCTGAGGACAATCCCCAGTAAAAGCATCGTGTGCAACTTACTGAAGGAAGATAGGCACAACCCATCTGTAAAACTGAGCAAAGGCTTGTTTGCAAACATGGGATGCTTTCTTTTCTTTTCTTTTTTTTTGCTTTTTTTTTGGCCGGGGCTGGGTTTGAACCCGCCACCTCCGGCATAGGCATATGGTGCCGGCGCCCTACCCCATTGAGCCACAGGTGCCACCCCAGGATGTTTTCTTAAAAGGAAGGGAGGGAAGGAGGGAGGAAAACTTGGTCAGATTATTTTGTAAAGTTAAAGTTTCCTATTTAGATGCAAATATCAAATGATGAAACTTCCTGCCCCTTCTGTCATAAACCATTTATCTTGAAATTCTTGCAGATATGTTCCTCTTTATTTCATTTATTTTATATTTTTTGCCAGATACTGCTATGTGGGAAAATATGAACTTTCAAAGGGAACAGAAAAGAAAGCATAGCCGGACAGCTTCCTGTCCTGGGAGCATTCGGTGAGATTTTGGGGGCGGGTATGGGGGCATGAGAAGGGAGTGTGACTGAGGAGGGTGACAGGGGCTGGGAGGTCTCTCTAGAAGACCCCATTGCCCTAAACTCTGTCAGAAGCCACACCAAGTGGTCAGGATGCCAGCTGTCTGTCTGCTTTGCAAAGCTTGTTCTTCTGATTCACTACAATGTAAATAGAACCCCTGAAGCTTAAACAATTATTGGCTGAGACCTGGAGATCCCTTACACGGAGCAATGCAACGTTTTCCAACTCTTTGAATCCATTTTTAAACTATCTTGTTTTTCCATAGAAATTACTGCATGAAATAAGCATGCGGGAGAAAGATTTTAATCTTGACATCTGTGAAATCTGATTTTATAACCCCAGACCGTCCCGTTTTTACATTTTAAAAAGTGAGATAAGAAACATCTGATCCTTTGCAAAGACAGGCACATGTTCCATTTGGTTGGATGAGAGCTGGCTGAGAAGGTCCCTCATAACACATTTCAATAAAATGTGTATAGAATGGAAAGAGCAGATTTCTATTTTTCAGAAAAGAGGGGGAAAAAAACTGTGTTGAGAGAGAAAACATTATACGAAGTTCCCAATTTCGTTCAGGCTCCAAGGCTAATTTCATTATTTAGAATATCTTTTTAAAGTGTTATAAGGAGCTCACCTAGCAAACTGTACCACTTGCATTAAAAGCCATCTTTACATCTATTAATTTTGGCTTTATGCTTCCCTTATGTAAAAGTATTCAAATGATTATTTTGCAACCCTTCATGTCCTCATTTTTGACCACTGTACTTTTCATTCTTACTCATTTGGAAGCTTCGGGAAAGACTGTTCCCAACATGTTAAGTACACATTAACATACTGGTGTTCAATTGCTTTTTGCTTATTTTCTTTCCTTCTGTTTCCCTTTTTTTTTTCTGTTTTAAAAACAAATCACAAGTGAGTCAGATCTACCTGAGTGCAGTTTACAATTCTTCATTAAAACTAAAGCAAAGATTTAGGAAACCGTGAAGAATTGCTTTTAGAACAAAGAATTACATTTCTCTTATTTCTTATGTGAAAACTGATTCTCCCTACTAAGCTACATTGGACAAATCTAAGTTAAATGAATTTACCTTTAGTTATATTATTATCTCTGAGGGTGTCACTCTTGTTGCTGTGTTTTGCGATTTTAAATGATCCATAATAACTCCATTATTTTCATTTTCTTGCATACATATAATCAGACTTAGGACTTTTTAGTTGAAACTCTCTGATTACATAAGAACACTCGATATATCAGAACTCAGGAGGCATTTGGTAAATGTTTCTTACTAATTGGTCGTTTTCTTAGTTACTTTAGTTACTTAGAGTCTGTTTCTCTCTTTTCTTTCACTTTTTCATACTATTTTCATGACATAGGTAAGGAATGACTACCTCTATTCTCAAGAAGGAAGAATCTGAGGCCCAGGGAGGTAGAAAATCAACCCCAGAATAATAACTTCCCCAGTATCTTTCCTCTTTTCCTTGCCCTCTCTCTACATCTGAGTTTCTCAACTGGGAGCAGTTGACCCCTTCCTCTCTCCTGGGGGAAATCAGAGATGCTGTTGCTTGTCACGACAGAGAGATTCTCCTGGCATCAAGTGGGGAGAGGATGGGCATACATCTAAACATTCTAGAATGTACTGGCCAGCCTCCAACAAAGAATTATCTGGCTCAAGTATCAAGAATGTTGCCATTGAGACACTCTGTTCTACATGTCCTGAAATATTTTTGATAGTTCTGTGAGCTAATGACACCTGAGGACCTGAAATACCGGTGGCGGTTTGGATGATTGGCTAGCTGGAGCTGCAAGAACCCAGTGGAAGCTGAGGGGCCATCTCTGTTCTGGAAGTTGAAAGTCATTTGACGTATTAATGGTTAGAGATTATTTAATTTCAAATACTATGTTTCCTCTTTAATTCAAAAGGAATACTTGCTCCAGGCATGCAGCTTGTGTCAATGGCCATCTTTGGCCAAACACCACCCCAAATGCATGGATAGTAAAACCAAGTTAGATTTATGATCTTGCTATAGCAAATAAGGCTTTTGGGAACTATCGTGGGAAGAGGGTGTAATGAGGGTTCAGTATAGGATTAGCTTGTGTTAGATATTTGGGGGTAGGATTCAAGGATGTGTAGACTGGTTGCGTTCAGGAAGTGGAAGAAGGTAAGTTCTCTGAGTATCTTAACAGTTTTTGTCTTAGGAGGTGGAAGAACAGAGTTAGCTGATGCTATAAGAAGCTGCAGCCACTCCTGTTTGGGTGCTTGTGGTTTGCAGAGTGTTTTTATTTTTGTCTGTGCTCAGACATGTTTACAGAGTGGGCTTGTGTTTGTCTTGCTGCATTAAGGTCACAGATGAAGGTCACACACTGTTGGTGCAGTGTGAAATTGTTTACATTCACCAGAACACTATGGCCCAGCTATTAGAGCCAGTCCAGCTTCTGGATGATAGCTGCTGAGGACTGTATTTTTCTTTCTCACTTGGAACACTTTAAAAAAAAAAAAAAAAAAAAAAAAGCAAAGAAAAACAACAGACAAATTAAGCCAGAAATACCTTGTGATCACACAATTCCAAGATTAGCAAATTCAGATTTATGTTGCAGGTCATTTCAGTATTTTTCCTAGCCATGTAACTATCATCAAAATAATAGTAACATTTATCAAACAAGCTTTTGTGGCTTATTTTTTCACTTAGCAAGCTATCAAAAAACATTTTTCCCATGTCAACAAATATTCTCCTGCAAAATGACTTTTTATTGGTTGCGAAACATTCTGAGATTAATGGCCTATCATTTACTAAATCAATTCCATATTGTTAAATATTTATATTATTTGAATTTTTGCTATTATAAATAACGCTGAAATAGATATTCTTGTCCAACATCTGATCATTTCCTTGGAATAAATTACTAAAAGTATAATTGCTGGGTCAAAGAATAACCACATTTTTCAAGGGCTGATACGTTGAGAAATCATGTTTTAGCTTAATATCCTCTGTTGGCGGATCAGGAAAAAATCCTGAGAAATTTGGCTAAAGTGATTGTCATTGACATCTTCTTCATCAGTATTTGTCTTACAATCCTGAGTCCAGAAAAGAACAAATAACAATAGAGACATATAATTGGAGTAAATGTCATTTGTAGAGTTCAGGGATTTCAGGAAAAAACTTATTCTCCCTCTGTGAAGTGTATCAGACATTTTTAGCCTTTCCGAGAAAAATCAAACTACAAAACAGAATGGAAAATCTTTCCTTTCCCTACCCATGAAATGTCATTAGCCGTATTTCTATCTGTTTTACAGTAAAAGAAAAGGGTGTCTTTGATTCAAAGCACAGGAGAATAAGGATTTGATTCCTCAGAGGAAGTAAGGGAACATGTTAGAAGAGGCTGGGTGAAGAGAGGGAAATTTTGAATAGGAGAGCAAAGTTTTGGTTCTTCTTTTCCAATTCCCGTAGGTTTTCTTTCTTTTTCTTAGCTAATTGTATTGCATAGTAACCTCAAATATGAAGCCAAATAGCAATGGAGATTAAAAGACATCTGGTTCCTGATTTAATAGGACTGGATTAATAGTTTTACGATTGAATATGCTGTTTGAAACAAGTTTTTTTTTTTTTTAATAGAAAATTGTTTCCAGGTTGAAGTTTCCTTTTATGCCTAGCTTACCAAGAATTTTAATTTAAATGAGTAAACATTGAAATTTATCAGTGTTTTTTGTATCAGTTAGACAAACATTTTCCCCTTAGTCTGTTAATGTCAAGTTAAAAACAGTAGGTTTTCTGATATTTGGCCATTCTTGCATCCTTGGACTAAGCCTTATTTTGTTGTGATAAAAATGGCTAAATTGAGCTGACTGATATTTTTGCATCTCTGTAAATAAATTTGGTCTATAACTGTGTTGTCTTTTTCCATTTGGGGGTCAACTTGACTCCTAGAAGTGTTGAACAACTTTCATTATCAACTCTCAGTTTTTATAAAGTAGAGATTATCTATTCCTTGTCAATTTATTAGAGCTTGCTTCTAAAACTATCTTTCTCCCTTTTCATCTCACTCTCAACCCCCACCAGTGGGATAATTGATTACTTAGTCAGCTTTTTAATGGTTACTAATTTTCAGGTTTTCAATTTCTACTTTAGAAAGTTTTAATAGTTGATATTTTATTTTATTTATCCCATTTCATCTAAGTACTAAAAAATAAATTAGAATATATGTTGCATTTTAATATTTCCTTTTAAAAATTTCCACTGTTTCCAAGGTTATGTCTCCTCTCCTCTTTTCCTGATAATATTTATTTGTTCAAATTCACATTTTATAATTGATTTTGCTAGAGATTTGGACTTTTTATTAGATATTTTTCAAAGACCAACCAGCTTTTGATGTTCTTAATTCTTTTCTTAATATTTGCTTTCATTTTTTTTTGCTCTATTTTCTATAAGTTTGTTTTAATTTTCTTTTTCTAGTAGTTGGGTTCAGTATTTAGTTTCAATTTTTCTACTTAAAAAATTTATACAAGCGCTATTTTATTTGCTTCCTGTAAGTTTTTATGTGTACTAATTTTGTTAACATCTTGTTCTAAATAATTTCTACTATGATTCCTCTCTATCTCATGAGTAACTTGAGATTTGAATTTTAGATTTCCTAAGATATATAGTTTTTAAATCTTATTTTTATTTCATTTATTATTTAATCAATTGATGGTTAGAGAATGTGACCTGTATGACTCCCAATCTTTGAAATGTAAGATTTTTTTTTTATGACCTACAATGTGGTCAATTCTGTAAATGTGTCTATTAGTTCAGCCTTGTGTAGTCTTTTGTTCAGATTTTTATGTCCATGCTATTTTTTTTTTCTCTGTTTGGTCTATTACTGCCTTACAGAGAAGTGTCAGAATCTCTGCTAGGATTATGGATTTGTAAGTTTCTCATGATTTTGTCCATTTTAGTGTGTGTGTGTGACTATGTATATTTAAGTTTATATTGTTGGCATATTCACGTCCATTGTTATAGCTTCTTGTTTTCTAAATTTCATTATCATATTCTATCTGTTTTACAATAAAATTTTCTCCCTCAACATCTATTTTGTCTGATGTATTTTTATATCAATGTTCCTTCCTATGTATTGTTTATCTTCTAAAGAAATATAGATGGAGATTATATATATGTATGGTTATCTATATCTGTCTGTCTATTTATCTCTTTCTCTCTCTTATACACACACAAATGTATTCATATACACCAATTCAGTGGTCTAGGTGCTTCAATAGTACATATAATAAATTTCATTTATTGTGCTTAAGAATATATTTGCTTCTACTTTTATCTTTTGAATTTGTATTTTCAATTTATCATACTTTTGTTTCTGTTTTTCTCCTCTTTCTTCTATTGACTTATCTTTCTACTTTTCTTCCCTTCTCCTCCCACTGGGAAAGGAAATACAGAAAGATAAGGCAGCTAAAGATTATACATTTATTCTTTTAATATTTGCCTTTAAATTTGTTGTGATATGTACCTGTACATATGTTAATTATATATTTTCAACAAAGTTAAAAGCATTCAGTATTTCTAATCTCCTGAACAAGGATCTTGGTGTTCTTCATCCATTGAACTATACTCCCAGTTTATAATTGTGAAAATTTAAATTTTCTTTTTGTAATAATACTCTTTGATTTTCATAGTAAATACTTGATTAAATTTACTGCCATTTTAAATTTATTTTATGCTCATTATTGCTTCCTATATTCTCCCCCCTACTTTCTGGCCTTACTGTTTTTACTTAAGTACATTTTTCAATAATTATTTTCTATAGGACATAAATTATTTTTGTTCTTATACAAGCTATATGTTCTTACAATTCTTATGTATTCTGAAAATATCTTTATTTTGCCCCCTTTAAAAATGACAGTTTAGCTGAATATAACATTCTGGTCAGCCTGGATGAATGCAGGAATTTCTTTCCTTTCCTTTTCCCTTTTCCTTTCCTTTCCTTTCCTCTTTTCTTTTCTTTTCCCTTCCCTTCCTTCTTTCTTTCCTCTTGCATATATTGTTGCTTATAAGAAATATATATCACTCTGGTTGGATCCTTGAAGGTATACAGTTTTATTATAATGGGTTTATGTGTGGAACAATTTTATTAATTTTTATAGGTGTTTTTTTAATCTGAGGTGTCATGTTTTCACTTTTGGAGAATTCTCAATAAATATTTTGTTGTATTTTTCTTCCTCATCATTTACTTCATTTTCTTTTTCTTTTTTTTTATAATTTTATTGAATCATAATTATGTACATTGGTGCAATCATAGGGCATGATTCATATACATTCAGAAATATTTTGATATTTTGATCGTACTGTTACAGATAGCCTTCATGGCATTTTCTTGATCACTATATAAAGACGTTGATACTCTACCTTTAAAAAGTTTCACCAGTACCCTGCTAAGATGCACCATAGGTGTGTTCCCACTAATTGCCCTCCCTCTACCCATCCTCCCTTCTTCCCACCCCTCCCTTTCCCCTTTCCCTGTATTCCTGTGCTATAATTGGGTTTTAGCCTTCATATGAAAGCTATAAATTAGCTTCATATTAGGGCTGAGTACATTGGATACTTTTTCTTCCATTCCTAACAGCCTAATATTAAAAGTCATCTAAGGAAAATCTGGAGAACAAACAAGGTTCCCTCCAGAACAGGGTGCGGGAGAGAAAATAAAGACAGCAATTTTACCTTAGTGAGTTTCACAAAGTTCTTTTTATGGACTCATACACATACATAAAACAAGAAAAATTACTTGGGATTACTTTTCATAAATTAAAATGTTGTCCAAGCTGATAACTGAATATATTTAAAAAGAAACGGAGAGCCTGGAGGAGGTGCACAGAACCACTTGCAGAAGTAGCCAGAATATCAGCACTCACACGGTTAAAACAGTAGCTCATCTATTTTAGGAATTTACCACAAAATACTAGGAAGAAAGGCTAGAAAGATTTAGATAAAAACACATAGCTGACAAGTCACATGAAACAAATTAACTGGGTTTTAATGCCAGCCTGGCTGAAGCCTGAATGCGAGCAGTGTTCTCAGCAGGCTGAACAATGCTCTGCTCACAAGCCGGGGACTACTGCTGGCTTCCAGATTGAAACCTCTATTCTAACCTTCTGAGCCCAATACATTAAACTTCTGCTGAAAGAGATACTTATGTAAATGATAATCTTTTGGCAGTGGGCCATCAAAAATCATATGTGCCTTTATTTTCCAGATACTTCTCCAAAGATTAGCATTTAAAGAATTTAAGCAAGTTCACTTTTCAATTAAGAGTGACTTTAAATTTCCAGTATTACCAATCATGTGAATTGAAGTTGCCAGCAGTTAAATGGCCCACAGAAAGGATTATAAAATCTCAGGCACCAGCAAGCTCCTGGTAGCCTAAATGCAATTTCTTTCTATGCTACCAAGCTAGCAGTACTTGGTAATGCCAACGTCAATGTAAGTTAAAAGCACTGTAACTTACCACTGACCATAAATGACAGTGGTTTATAGAAAGTCCATATTAATTCTTTGGCAGAAATTACATAAGCTATTCATATCACTTCCATTCAAAAGGAGGCTTTAAGCTATAGAAAAAAAATTCCTATTTTAAATCAAAGTATAAACAGGTTCTTTTTTTTTTTTTAGTTTAAATGCAATTTATTTTTAAACAACCTACTTGACATGTTTTTCCTTAAAAAAAATGCCTCTACTCCAAATAAATCACGGTCAAAATAAATGAAGAGCTCAAGATGACATCAGTCCCATTTGTCTTAAGTCCTGGTGTTGTGTGGATGACAAGCAGCAGTCAGTTATGATGACAGGAGATAGAGCCAAAGTAATTGCCAAATTTGTTAACATTTTTCCATTTCTAAACCATCCTTAAAGAAAATCATCCTCACAGTAGTCACAGGAGAGCAACCATGCCTTCTGGATTCAAGTTTTCACCAATAAAGAACTGGTAGTTTTTGAAATTAGCCAGGATGTGCTTGATTTGTTCTGCAGCCCCTGTCATAAAAGGTTTGACTCTTTCTGGTCTCTGTTCTTCAAGTTTGTCTTTGATTGACTTCATTTGATTTTTGATGTACTTCTTGTAGGCTTCTTTTGTGAAGCTGGTTTCCTGTTAAGTGATGGTTCATGACAATATCAACACCAGTGATAACTGTGCTTTCGGTACCTTCGCCCTCAGGTCCTTCAGTGGAAGCATTTCCACCAATGAGCGAGTCATCAATGTTACCCTCTGTCCTACTGACCATCTTCCCCTCCACCTCCAAGCACAGGCCGTCCGCGATCTCTCGGATCTTGTAAATGTCGGAGAACATCTCATCGTGGCTGATGAGGTCCCGGTAGATAATCATGATGGCGGCTGAAGGGAGACGGC